>CAJQZJ010032944.1:2310258-2331565 GCA_907164525.1 Lophiomys imhausi
AAAGAAAGAAAGAAAGAAAGAAAGAAAGAAAGAAAGAAAGAAAGAAAGGAAACTCATCAAAAAAATCAAGAAGTCTTTTGTAACCCCTTGTGGATTATTTCTTGTTGACTCTGCCCTATCCAAAGGACTGTCAAAAGACATTCTCTTGTTTCTTAAAATGTATTGCTTTCAAATCACCACACAGGGGCACTGTAGAGGACCTGCACAAACCTGTTCTGTATTACAAAGCAGAAAACTCTGTATTACAAAGCAGAAAGTGTTAGCTTTCATAGGTTATAGGGGTGGTTGGAAAAAACATTTTTAGAAGTGAGTTTTTGATTTTTCCAAGATTTATTCAAGTACTTGGTCCTTACTTTCTCTAATGGAGAACTGAATTTTAGGGGAAAGAAAGAATTACGTTTATTTGTAGCATTTTCATTCAAATACATTGGAGGCACACAAGTGTATTAGAGACATGTTTTTTTTGCCTTAAATTTCAATCTTTTCTCTATTACTTTTGATTCCCAAATAAACATCTTGTGCCTGCAAAACGCCAAATCATCGTATCCTCGAAAATCTCCACTTTACTTCTTTCTTTTCTTGATGTTAATGTGTCTGGAAACATCAAAGAATTCTCTTAACCGCATTTACTGACGTGATTTTTCAAACCTTAGCTGTTGCTAGAAGAGTCAATAACAGTGACTTTTCAAAATGGTATAACTAGAAGAAGTAAAAAGTTCTTTTCTGTGCAATTTACTAGTGTGACATATCCTAGTGTGCAAAGAAAGGTGAGTTCTCAACACTGAAGAAAAGATAAATAGTCAAGCAGATTGAACAAATGGAGAAAATGTCTTGACTGACTTCCCTGAATCCTATCAATGCTATGCTAAGTTTCCAGGAGGGAAATTGAACCTTGCTGCTATTCCAATACCTTCAAGTACATAGACTGCACTTCTGAACTTTCTCATCCTATAGTTGCTTTAATTGGCAAATGGATATATTTCTTTTTGTTTTGTTTTGAGACAGAGTTTCTCTATATAACTATATAGTTGTCCTGGACTTGCTTTGTAGGCCTGGCTGACTTCAAACTCACGAAGATCTGCCTTACTCTTCCTCCCGAATGCTGGGATTAAAGGTGTACACCACCACACCTGGCTGTAATGGAGGTAATTCTTGCCTGTGTTTGTTTTAGACAGTGTTTACTACACATTCCAGTCTAGACTGGAAGATACTAAGTAGTCTGTGTAGACCTCTAAATTACCATGTTCCTGCCCATTCTGGGGATTACTAATAGATGCCCAGCTTATTCTGGTACTTTTTATAGTAATAGATCTCTATCCCATTTTTCTCTGTCCTCACTCACAGGTGAGTCCATGAATTCTTATGATTGAAATCCCTGTCTTTCCTTTGTGATTGTTCAAGTATTGCTTGACTTTTACAGACATGTATCTTTAAAAAAGAAACCTTATAAAAAAATCTAACAGTTCCTGAACACTTACCATGTTCCATTTATTGCTTTAAGCGCCTCCATGTGCCCCTCATTAAATCCTGCAACAAACCAATAGTACAGCTCTGACCCTGACACTTTTTCACTGATGGAAAGACAAAGAAAGAACATGAACCTTTAAGAAGACCATAAAGCACTCCCAGCTAGTGCTCTGTGAAAATGGAACCTCAACAATCTAAAGTCCACCTTTGTGACTCCACACTAACTTCAGCTGTTCTGTTGTTGTGGTGAGGAATGGAGGGAGGAAAGGAAGACTAACATAGGTAGAGAGATTGGTCCTCCATTTTGAAACAACTCAACATGTAGTGGAGAGACTGCTCATTGGTTAAGAGCACTTACTGATTTTGCAGATAACCTGGGCATAAATCCCAGAACCCATGCATTGGCTAGAAAACATGCAAAACTCTAGTTCCACAGATCTGGTATTTTCTTCTGATATCCATGGGCACCAGACATTTGTGTGATAAACATACATACATGCAAACAAAAGACACACAAAATAAATGAGTCTAATATAAAGTAAAAATATAAAAACTCAACAAAATGGGTGTTCTTATGAAATACATCTCCTTTTTCCAAATTGAGCATCCACCCATTATAACTTGGCTGGTGTAGGGGGTGGCAGATTATTCTTGCTATTTTTGTGTGTTTGTTTATTTTTCCAACTGGTAAAAATCAACCTACAATGTATAAAAAATGCACCTGCCTTGTTAAACTTCCTCGCAAACACATTTAAATTGGGTAGAGCTAAAGGTAACACTTTTGGAATAAAGTGGCATGTTCTGAAATTGCAAATAGACTTCATTCCTAAATACAAAGATAGCTTGTGCTGATTAAATCATTAGCTTGCATCTATTGTAAGCCATTTTTAGGAAACATTTTATTCATTTTTTCATTTGTTTATATTTTTTTAATAAAAGTTGCATTCAATGGGGATAGCACAAACAGGGATTCATTTCTTGGTCAAATAGCCTATTTTTATGTTTGTTTTGGTTATTTTCTTTATATGTGTCTTGCTATTTACATGTCTATGAAGGGAAAAGTGTTTTATTGGAAGCAAGATGCTTCTTTTTGGGCATAGTAATATTGTCAAATCACAGTTTCAACAGCAATTAAAATATATTATCCTGAAAATGATTTTTATCTATTCACATGATTAGATAGACTCACTTGAATATGTTTTAATCAAAAACAGGAATAACTTGTTATGTGTCATTAAGTTCATGTCATTTCTGTAGCTCAAGTACAACGGGAAGATGTTCAAACCCACTGGACTTGCAAGGCAAACTTGTATACTATCTCTATTTTTTTTAAGATTAAGAGGAAGTTCCTTTTAGCAGGGTTGTAGTAATGATTGATGGTGATGATGATCATGTTCGTGATGAATGTGAGAATGGGAATCACTTACTGTGTTTGCTAGAGTTACACACTATTTAGATATTGGTGTACCAGGTATTTCTAGTGATTCCATAGATCAGATAGTACTATCGTTTTTCACATAGAAAGAAAATACCAAGATATATTAAGTCAATTACAAAGATGGTTTGGAAGGTTGGATACTAGTTATTCCACCTCACAATAAAAGAGAGTGGGATGTAATGCCACATATTTTGATCATAAAGCAAATAGAGAAATGGAGGCTCAGTGATTCAACTTTATTGGACTCTACAGGGTGTTTCTTTGTATTCTAAATAAAAGTTTTATGAGTCATAAAAACAAATGTGTTCAAACAATTGTCCTGCTATCGTTTGTAAAAAATTACAGTACAAATATTGTCCTCAAGTTATATTTTGTCTTTCCATATGTAATACAGAAAATAAGTATCTAAATATAAGCCTTGGCAGTTTTTACAAAGCTTGAATATATTCCAATATACAGTATATCACTGCAAAACCTAAAAGTACAACCTTTTATTTTTCTGTATCTTTTTATTTTAACCTTGAAATCAACATATTTCAGTATTCACAGTTAATGTATCAGTCAATAATCTCACTAGGATTTTATATTATTAATTATACATTTCATTTGCATTATCAAAAGACAATCTATTTCCTACAATGTAATTTTTCTTTGCAAAAAAAAAAAAAAAAAAAAAAGATCAGATGTGCAGGAAGCTTCCCATTTTTCCACAACCCCAGAGACTTTTCCCAGCTACCTTTATGAAAATCTACTGCTGATTGTCCAGCTGATATTGTTTTGGCTGGGGGAAGTATGGCATCATGTTGGGTGGGAGACTAAGGAGAGCTTTGGGTATAAAATTATTATTTATATAATTAATTTTTAGTATTTTTTCATACACTATATGTTGATTGTATTTTCACTACCTCAACTCCTTTCTTTTTCTCCTCACTCCCCTCCCAACTCAAGTCATGTTCTTTCTCCCTTTTGGCAACTATTTCTCTTTTCTGCCTCTCTCTCTTTCTCTCTCTTTTACTCTCTCTCCCTCCCTCCCTCCCTCCCCCTTCCCCCACACATACAAACCCTTCTAAAATTCTTACTTCATTCCCATTTTATGCATGTTTTAGCTGCCGGCAATGAAGCATATGCATTTTTGAAATTCGTTCATTTTTCTATTATCCAAGGCCAATAGAAACAAAATATTTTAATAAATCCAAAGATTGCAATAAGAGGTCAATGTCATGTTAATCAGAGCCATGTAAATATCAGCATGGAAAATGTACAATTAGCATAAATGGAGAAAAGAATTAGCAAAATATATATATATAATCAGCTTTTGTCTTCCAGGGACACGTGGGACTTTATTTTCAATGGGTTTTTGCGTTGTTTTGAAAATAAAATGTAAAAACAAGTTTCAGTTTGATGGAAATTTCAGGAATCAGAAATATAACAATAGGGACAACCTGTATTTCTAAATTTACTTGCTTGAAAATTTTTCATCCATGTTTGTGGGAAACCATTTAAAATGTAAACGATTAATTATTCTGTGAGAACTATCAATAGGACACTATGATCAAAATCGTGGCTTGGTTGCCACGTGCAGTGATGAACACTTGAGGAACTGGGCTTTTAACCTGTGGGAACTGAGGCAAACAATAAGTAATGGAAGGATTGAGTTTAATTAGAGGATACTTGGTAGTTGCTGAAATATTGCTTAGTATAGAAGGTAAAATTATATACTGAGTTTTAAAAATACTCCATCAGTTGTATCTAAGAGCAAGAAAATCTTCATAGTTCATACTGTCTCCTAAAAAATAGAAACTACTTTATGAATTCTTTGCTCCCAAGTTCAGATATTATATGTAGATGAATAGATATACTCAGCAAATGAATGCTTACTTTTCATTGTAATATTTAAGGGAGACACCATTATTTACCTCATATATGGTATGAGTTATATACCATTATATATATGTATGTATAATAGTATATTACATACTACCATCCCAGAAAATGGTTTAAATCCTTGATCCAAAAATAATTAAAGAATATCATGCAACTCAAGATGACTCTGAGATTCCATTTCACACCTGTCAGAATGGCTAAGATAAAAAACTCAAATGACAGCACATGTTGGTGAGGTTGTGGAGAAAGGGGTACACTCCTCCATTGCTGGTGGGAGTGCAAGCTTGTACAACCACTATGGAAGTCAGTCTGGTGATATCTTACAAAACTTGGAATAGCTCTACCTCACAACCAGCCATACCACTTCTGGGTATACATCCAAATGATTTCTCACCAAACCACAAAGACTTTTTATCATCTGTGTTTGTAGCAGTCTTATTTGTGATAGTCAGAAACTGGAAACAGCCCAGATGTCCCCCAACTGAGGAATGGATAAAAAAAATAACTGTGGCACATCTACACAATGGAATACTACTCAGCCATCAGAAACAACGAAATCCTGCAATTTGAAACCAAATGGATGGAACTAGAAAAGCTCATCCTGAGTGAGCTAACCCAGACTTAGAAGGATGCACATGACATCTATTCACTTAAAATCAGATTTTAGCCATATAGTACAGGATAACTATACTACAATCAATGCACCAAAGGGAACAGGAACATAGACTTTGTCACCTGTCAATGAGACACTTTTCCCTAGTGGTGCTGCCTTGTATGTCCCCAGTGTATGAGGAGGCTCTTGGTCCTCATATGACTGCTGAACTGGGGCAGGGATCTGATATGTAGTGACACTCCACTTCGGAGAAGTGGATTGGAAAGGGATAGAGGGTAGAGGGTGGGAGGGTGGGACTGGGAGGGGTGGGAAGAGGACACTGTGATTGAGATGTAACCTGAAGTAATAAATAAACATAAAAATATTTTGTCATCTGTATTTTATTCCTTTCTTGCATGAGTAGAAATTATATAGGCAGTAAATTATTCAAGCTTTTACTCATAAAATATCATGAGTTACTTTTACCTTATATCTGGTTAAACAAATCAGATAATTTGAATAGCATAACAGAATGTGATCTCTTTATGTTCTAAAGTTTTAAAAAATACACACAGCCTAAAAAATAGCAAGAATGATAATTTTTACTCATTTTATTTTATCAATTGCTAAAAATCTCCTGTTAAAGTTTAATGCACAGGTTGTTTTTATTTTTTTAAATCTTTGCCTGCCAGTTAATTAGTCATTGTCCCAAACATTGACAAAAAGCTTATTTTACAAATTTACAGTCTCACTACCATCTAGTTAAGTCAGGAGACAAAATATTTTCCTTAGATTTTAGGAAAGGGTTTATGCCTGCCTCAGGAGTATATTTGATGCACTAATTTGTCTCTGATGGTACATTTCTGCCAGATTCATGCTCTAATAATATAGAAACCAGTTGATCATAGCTTGCTGATCCCTCAAGTGAAGTTAATAGTGGTGAGTTGGTGATATAATTCATACCATGTGTTACAAACAGTTGGGCATGTAAGACTGTGGTATGAAGGAGGTAACTTTTCATGCAGAAATCCACTGGTACTTAAATATTGGAAACCTGCTTTCTGTGCCAGAATATTCTGTTGGGGGAGAGAATGACTTGATTATTTAGCATTTGCTCAGGCAAAACTTGCAATGAATTTAAATAGAAGTTTCTTTTAATAAATACTACAGAATTAGTTCACTTTATTTTTCTTGAGTTATTCTATGGCTCTATAATAAAACGGAATATTCAAGCCTAGTAAAATTTGTTAAGAGTCAGCTAAGGGATCTGTACTTATTCTTTTATTGTATTCAAATAAATGCCTGTATAGATCTTTATTTCCTTAATATTTATTGTTATTTCATATCTTGACATAGGAACTATTCTACAGGGCTTTGATAAATATAGTGAAACTAAACAAGCATTCAGTTTGCTCCTGTAAATTTGCATCTGTGTTCCTTGTGATGATGCTGCATTTTGTGCACTTTCATATTTCAGAGTGCGGATGTCACATCCATCAATAGTTGGGAATTATACTCTCTATGAAGCAGAGCTCTAACACACAGAAGTGCCAAACTGATGAAAAATATGAATTGAAAAGAAATGAAGCAATCTCTAATGAACAAGCGAACATGACTTGTTCAGCGCTGAAAAATCAATGAGATGAAACAATCTCTCTCACCAAATGAATAAGGTAAAAATCAACCTACCATTGAACCCTGCAATTTTTCATCTTTATACCCACCCTACACGTGGTACCACCATTCTAAATTTGCCTGATTTTTGGCATTGAAAATAGGATCAAGTCTGCTTCTTTAATTAATGACACCCACTTACTTATTAACCCTTAAATTTTGGTTTTCAAGACTTTTGAGTTGCTGCTAATGTCCTTGTAGGTAACAAAACAAAATATCTTATTAATGAAAATTAACTTATTTTCATTAATAATAGCAGTTATACAGTCTTTTACATTTTCAGCATTATTCCAATGATACCATATTCCACTTACTCACCTGCAACTGAACAATTTCTTTAAAGTCTTCCATTATGTTAGATCCCAATTTACCATTATATCACACCATAACTTAGAGGAATGTTCTACATTCCTATTTTCATTTTTACTTCTTTTCCTTTTCTATTTATTTCCCTTTACTACCCATGTAAGACATTTAGAATGTCTCTTCAGTTGATCCCCAAACATATATATCCACAGTTATAGCTCTCTCTAGAAGCCATTTCTGATTTTCAACTTCTACTCAGATAATTATGTGATATTTCTAACATCAATATACATTTTTGGGTTCAAGCTGTCTTTGCTGTCCTTCATTTATTCTTCAACTATGACCAAGATATTGAGCTTTCCAAGAAGGACAAGAATGAGTCAGATACAATTTCATTCTTATACAACTTAGAATTTAGAGCCATAGTGGATAAATAGAGTGTAATATAGAAAAAAATCTGAAGACACAAAAAGCAAACCCACATTGCTGTCTATTCTCTTCTAACTGCATCTATTATCGTATGCCTCCAGTCTGGAAACCTCAGAACCACTTTCTTTCTTTTTTCTTCGTCTTTGGAGACAAGGTTTCTCTGTGTAACAGTTCTGGTTGTCCTGAAATCTCTTTGTAGAGCAGACTGGACTCAAACTCACAAAGATCTGTTTGCCTCTGTCTCTGAATGCTGGGATTAAGGCGTGCATCACCATGCCAGGCTAACACTTTCTTTTTTTATCTTTATTTCTCAACAATGCTTTGCTGGGTCCTCTTTCTATGGTTTGACTATACATGTGAAATTCTTCCTATAATATTTCCTTCCTGTATGTTTTCTCTTCATAAGCATCTGTTCAGGATCCTCTCTTGCAGGAATTAATTCATCAGATGTTCTTCCTTTATATCAGCCAATATATAATCAGCTTGCACTATTGACATACCCAAAATGTGTTGTTTCAGCTAAAATTTTTCCTCCTAAATTATCCTTGTCCCTCACTCAGAACAAATTCTTATATATTATTAACGTTGCAATGTAATCCTAAATGCCAAGTAATATTTAATAACTTCATAAACATAAATTTTACCTATAAGAACTTCCAGGAAATGATTTTTGTATAAGTTAGAATGTTTTGTTATATTTTACAGTGTTGACACACATGCATACATAGAAATATACACAGACACAAAGAATGTCTCATTTTTAGATAGCTATAAGGAAGAGGGTAAAGGGTTGGGAATGGAATACAATGAATTTAGTACTCACAAACTATTACAACTTGTGCAAGTAACTTTACCTCTTTGGGCCCTCATTACTCTCATCTACAGAATTAAATGTGATGAATAAATTGTACTTTGCTGAGGGAATGGCATATGTCTAGTACTTTATAAGGCATACAATTGTAATGAATCCTCTAAGCAGAAACATATTGTGGAGAGAACTGTACTCTTCTATTTATTATTTTGACAAGGTCTAACAAAGGGCTTTGCCTATAATACTTGACTCTCACTGAAATTATGAATGTGTATATATATATATGTATATTTACTTCTTAAATATATTGTTTTCTATCTAAGAACTCTTCCGAGCTGCCTCAGATATCACAGTATCTATAATGATTATTCTTGGACATCTCTTTTGCCTTCTTTTAACTATGGGGTTTCTATTACAAAGATCATATTGAACACATAGTCTCTGTTCCTTCTAAATTTTTCCTGCATATTTCTCTTATTTTCTGGACTTATTTGGTTTTATGTAGTTGATAGGGTAACACAAGATATTAGCTCCTTAGAAATATTATCCTATTAGTGTCCCTAGTTCTAAGTAGTCTATACAGCTCCTAACTAACTCAATAGCCTGTTTCATTTCCCATCAGGATTTCTTGGTCCAGCATTTAAGGTTGTGGCAGGGCTAAAGTTGAAATCAAACTATGTATGAACTTAGAGTTTCAATATAATAGTGAGATAGTAGCAGTCTTCACACACTTTATGTTTCTTGCTTCATTTCTCCTATTTAAAAAAAAAACTGAAAATGCTTATGTACTCTAGAGTGTGAACATGGAATGAAAACATTTGAGATCTCAATTATTTTAAGAATGAAAATTGTTGCTTTAGGTAGGAAGATGCCTTAGGAAGGAAATCTGTACATTACAAGAATGAAGAATGCAAGTACTGTGTATATATAGTGGACATCCTATCCTCTAACTCCAGCATTTATAGTAGGAGACAAAATATCCCCCAAAGAACTTAGATAGATAGAATAGCAACCCAGCAAGCTATGGTTTTTCAAGTAAAGAAACCCTGCTTCTGTATATAAGATGAAGTATGATTCATGAAAATGCTCAATGTAACTGAATATATGTAACAAAATATGCACACCTTATGTGTCCATAAATGAGAACATAAATACAATTCTATAAAAAAGGATAATGAATGGCAATTGTTTAAAACAAATGTAGTAAAATCTGTTGCAAGCCTATTATATCCAATTGAAAATTGAGTCTAATGATAATTCAAAGGTTAACAAAGAACAAGGCCCTACAAAGGTTTCTCTAGACTATTCAACCTTGGTAGCAGGTGTTGGAAGGTAAAGACCATGAGCGAAATTGTTTCATTTTATTTAGACTATGTTTCTTAAATGTGTAATGTAGAAATAATGTTTTAAAAGTAAGAGTACCTACATATTATTATCAAAATATTTTCTTCACACATTATGATTGCATTTTAATTGTATAATGACACTGTACATGCTTCATTATGTAAAGCTTTCATTCACGCTAGAAAGTAATTTTAGAAGTAAAATATTTGTACAATCTCAAATGTTCATAGTGCTTATAGCATAATGAAGCATATTCATTCAGTCATGCTTATAGTTAGTATAATATTAATATTTTGAAATTTTCTAGTTATCATCATACTAAAACTTGCTAATAGCAAAAAGTAATTTGAAGTAACTAGTCAAAATAAACAATCGACCTTTTTCTACTATGCTTGCATATGTAAAATACATAAAGATATTTTATTTTAAAAATAATGTTCCAAGAGAAACATTTTATGACAAGGAACTACTCAAGTATTTTTTTTTACAAAAGATAAAATTACAACTGACACATAAATATTATAGAGCATTTTATGAAATTGCTATGCAATTAAATGATCAATGGAATCTTCAGTGTATTCCAATTATTACAAAGAGCACCTTGGGAGTAGATACTTATTGATACTGTTGGAATGAGGTTCCTGAGCTGGATATGAAACATGTTATCTGCAAGTCTACCCCACAAAAGAATGCACATTCTTTCTAATTCTGTAGAGTTGTGAAACATTTCAGACCATAGTATAGGAGAACCTAGCACTGTCAAACAACACTAGGAACTCATTCTCCCTTATTTCCAAATTTCAGAGAGTTTGTTTTAGTTATTTTTGATAACATAACACATATTGGAGGATTTGTTAGCATGCATTGAAGCTATTTTTCACTTTTCCCCAAAGTGAAACATGTCCTTCATAATACTTAGCACGCTAACAGCCTACAAGGTGCAGGATATTCATTTAACAGAATTTTGGCACAGGAATACTCTACACATGGTTTTATAAGCTGCAAACAATTGCTGTGGAGAGAAAAAAAATCTAGAGTGAAATGAGCTGAATATTGGACAGGGAACTCCAGTGGAATTTGGAAGTAATGTCACTGCCCAAGCTCTGGCTCTTCACTCATGGTCCTGTATATAACCCAAATAAAGTTGCTGACTCCCAAACCAGAATATGAGATAGATTAGTAAAAAACCTACTTCCTGAGTCTGTTGACAGTACCTAGTAAATACATATTTGCTCACACTTCTCCAGGGATAGTCACTCAGCAATTGGCTACACATACTCAAAGTATGTATTCCTTATAATGGAATCCTCTGTATCACGATCCACTCTGTTTTTTTTTTTTTTTTTAAACGAACTATGGGCAAAGTTCCTTCACTTCACTTTACTAGAATACTGATTGCTAAAGAACTGGAGAAAATCTATAACGAGAATAAGGTTGCCCAATAAGCTAACATAAAACAGCACAGTTGAATGTATTCACAGCTGTGAAGTAAACAGAATCAAAATCTTTTTACATATAATGTATATATTCAATTATTTGTATATGTGGTATCTGTCATAATGTAAATCATGGGGCATTCTGTGTATTTTATGTTGATAACTAGAATATTAATAATAAAAATTTTGATAAAGATGTTCTAAATTTAGCTGGACTTTTTGACTTTAAATTTTCTGATATTCAATACAAAACTTTTAAAATGCTGTACATAATTGAAAATGATTCATATTTTATCACATGCATAAACTTTTATGAAGGCTATTGTTTAGAAATCAAAATATACGAATTTATTTTTTGCTACTTTAAAATTGGAGTCTGATAATAACTAACAATGTGGCAGCTTCTATTTTTATTGAGGTAAAGATACATTATGAGAATTCTTGTTCAGCATTCTTTACAGGATAAAAACAAGGACAAACTTATACAATGCTTTAATAAGTGTGACTAATAACAAAATGGCTCCCTGAGGTCTCATGTGACATGACATTTCCATTATATTGGGTTCAATTAAGCTTAGGAACATCTGAAAGGTTTTTTTTTTTGTTGTTGTTGTTAAAAAGAGTCAGAGCTAGTGAGATGGCTGAACAGGTTAAAAAATTTGCTGGAAATCTGTTAATATGAGATAGATTTCCAGAACTCACATGGTATAAGGGCCGACCTGATACCTGCAAAGCCTCAGAGCTCTATTTGTGAGGTGTGGCACATGATCAACACACACACACACACACACAAACACACACACACACACACACACACACACACACACACTCCATACACACCATACAATACACATAAAAACAAAATTGAAAAGGAGCAAGGAGAGGTAAGGGGGAGGCATTGGAGGAAAAAGTGAAAGGGGCTGAAATAATTATATAATAATTTCAAAAATAAAAGAAATAAGTTTAAAAATAGTATAAAATAATTTGTGCTATGAGTTTATTTTCAAAATGTAACAATACAAGGAAATGTATTTAAATGTTTATTTAGATAAGATCGTTATATGATGGTAAGTACAGGTCCTTGACCCTCCTTCTGAAATTACAGTTCATTACTAAGCAGAATTTCAATTGATGTTGTATGTTTTCATTTTAATATATTTTGCATAATTTAATTCAATGTATTTTAAATTACTTGAAAAAATGACTTGGAGGCACAAAGATGGCTTTGTAATCTAACAGATTTGGGAAAACCCCAACTCATGGTAATACAGAGTTGCTGGAGTGATTTTATGTACTATGGCTTCCCTTCACCAGAATACATCTTATTTAAGTCTTAGATTAAATTAAGTCTCATAAAGACTAGCTGTTTTGAATTAAATACCTATCATAACTATCCAATGTACTACTTTGTGCAGTGTTATATTTCTCTCTCCATTACTATAAACAAAAATTAGAAAATGGTTGTAATAATACACATTACTGAAGATGTATCAAATGTTGATGGATGTGAATTGGTAAGTGATAAACCAGGCATCAGACTTAATTCTGTTTAATCACTTCTATGCTATACTTACTCCTTTTTCAAATTCTGAAAAAGAAGGATTAAACAAAGAAGGAAGTCCCATTATTTACCTGTCAAATCTTTCATGTTATGGAATAGATTGTGCCATGAATTACATTAAATTTCTCTCTAATTTTTCTAACACTGACATTAATGTTTTAGCCATTTCTAGTAGTTGAATTACCTGAAATATTTTTGGGAAGTGAAATTTATTCATCACTGAGAGTAAGTTAGGAAACTCTACCAGTGATATATTTTTAACAAAGCAACTAATGGATGCCTAGTGTGTGCCAGAAACTGTCATAGGACCTTGACTTATATTTGATAACACCCTTTATTGTTATAAAACACTGGAAAGTAACAAATGTAATAAAACAGGGATATGTATAAAAGAGTAATATCTCAGGGGAATAATTGGAACATTCTTTAATTTAATGGTGTGTTGGCTGTACTATAGTTATCCTGTACTATATGGCTAAAATTCAATTATAAGTGAATAGATGCCATGTGCATCTTTCTGAGTCTGGGTTAGCTCACTCAGGAAGAGCTTCTCTAGTTTCATCCATTTGGCTGCAAATTGCATGATCTTGTTGTTTCTAATGGCTGAGTAGTGTTCCATTGTAATATACAGACTCGATTCAATTCCTATAAAAATACCACCACAATTTTTATAGACCTGGAAAAAACAATTCTCAACTTCAAATAAAATAACAAAAAACCAAGAATAGCCAAATCAATCCTGTACAATATAATAAAAAAAATCTGGAGGCATCACGATCTCAGATTTCAAGCTGTACTACAGAGCAATAGTAATAAAAACAGCAAGGCACTGGTATAGAAACAGACCAATGGATCAATGGAATTGAATTAAAGACCCAGAAATGAACCCACACACCTATGGTCACTTAATTTTTGATAAAGAAGCCAAAACCGTACAATGGAAAAAGGACAACATCTTCAATAAATGGTGCTGGTCTAACTGGATATCAACATGTAAAAGAATGAAATTAGACCCATACCTATCATCTTCACAAAACTTAAGTCCAAGTGGATCAAAGACCTTAACATAAGGCCTGACACACTAAATCTATTAGAAGAGAAAGTGGGGAAAACTCTTGAACTCATTGGCACAGGTGACAACTTACTGAACATAAAACCAACAGCTCAGGACCTAAGACCAACAATCAGTAAATGCGACCTCATGAAACTGTCAAGCTTCTCTAAGGTAAAGACACTGTCATTTGAACAAAATGGCAGCCTACAAACTGGGAAAAAAAATCTTCACCAACCCCACATCTGACAGAGGGCTAATATCCAAAATTTACAAAGAACTCAAGAAATTAAATGCCAAGAAAACAAATAATCCAATTAAAACACGGGGAAAAGGGTTAAACAGAGAATTCACAAAGGAGGATCCCTAATGGCTGAGAGAAACTTGAAGAAATGCTCAGCATCTTTAATCATTAGAGAAATGCAACTCAAGATGACTCTGAGATTCCAACTCACACCTGTCAGAATGGCTAAGATCAAAAACACAAATGACAGTACATGCTGGCAAGGTTTTGGAGAAAGAGGAACACTCCTCCATTATTGGTGGGAGTGCAAGCTTGTACAACCACTGTGGAAATCAATCTGGTGATACTGTAGAAAACTTGGAATAGCTCTACCTCAAGACTCAGCCATATTACTTTCTGGGTATACATCCAAATGATTCCTTACCAAACCACAAGGATGTTTTCTCATCTATGTTCATAGCAGCCTTATTTGTAATAGCTAGAAACTGGAAACATTCCAGATATCCCTCAATTGAGGAATGAATAAAAAAAACTGTGGCACATCTAACAATGGATTACTACTCAGCCATAAGCAATAAATATTAAATCTAGATTTTACAGTCATCTTAAGTTCTATAACTATTCACGGATTGGTTATATAACAAAATAATCTTGAAAAGTGACCTATCTTCAACTTTCTCTACACCTTATGTGGCATTGCAGAAAGCCTATAATTCTGGGTCACCTTTCATCAAATGATATTTGAAAATCAACACAATCTTATTTTATGTCCTTCAAACTGGGATCTATAACACCAAATTATGTTATTATATTTTAAATATTATTCTAACCTGATACATCTACAATAGTGAGATGGGGTTGAGTGAACCATTGACTAGGTGTCTTAGTAAGTGATCATTATGGTAAGAGAACAGAAAGTGAAAAAACATAAATTATTTTATTGTCATTGCTGCTATTACAGTTACTGAGATCTAGGAAATAAAAACAATTATGTCAAAAAGAAAGAGGGAGGGACAGAGAGAGAAAGAGAAAGAGAGAGAGAGAGAGATGACAGCTTTGTGTCTCTAAGCACCAAGACAATTAATTAATGCATTGGATAAGAATATCAGGATTTAAAAATATGTTGACAGATGGAGCGATGGACAGTTACTGACAAGTGGTTATTTAACTAAGATAAAATAACTTTCTAACTTAAGAACGTTTACTTAGATGAGCATATCAATTTGTGAAAGTAATCTAATATGTTTAAAATAAGAAATCTGTATTTATTACTTATAAAGAAAAATACAATAGACCCAATACACAAGATCCATGTTTCAATCTTCAGGAAATGTATTGTGGCTTCGACAATTCTGTTTTTACCACTTTCAATGTATTTGAGTTCTGACTTGATGTCTAAGACATTTTACATCTAACTAAACATTGCCAGCCCTCATAGAGATTGAGACAATGTGTGCAAGGTATGGTAGCTTCAGTACTTGTTCAGGTTTTCATCTTCCCATGTTTGCAGAATATGGCTGCACCTAAACTTCTAAAGAATTTAAGGTGTGTATAACTTAGAAGAAAATCTTGAGTTCATGAGTTTCCTATGTGCTATATATTAACTGAATCTAAATCTCTGTTGAACAGCCATACGATTATAGTCTTTGAAAAAACTCTTACATTTATTTAAATCTATGATATATAAAATATGCAGAAACAAATTTCAAGATGTACAGCAGTGAAATTCTTTAAATCTGTAAAGAAAATTGTTTCATATGCATTTTTGTTTGTTTCTAGAAGCTTAAATTCATGGACACATCTTTTTTTTCTAAAAAAAAAAAGAGACACAGATTTTTTTTTAATTTATTTTTTATTTCTTCAAGTTACATCTCAATCACAATCCCCTCCCTACTCCCCCCTCCAGTCCCACCCTTCCACCCTCCTCCCCTTCACCCCCCCATCCTCTTCCCTTCTTTTGTTTAAAGTATTTCTTTTTCCCCCCAACAGCTCTCCCTTTCAGTCCAAAAAATGGTTCTTTTTCTTATAACTATAAATACAATACAAAACAACAGAAATAAATAGGCCACAATTATAAGAGTTATATGGCTTAGCATACATTCCCAATGTCCAGTCCATATGTATTTGGCACCTGACTTTAACATTCTACTATCTAGCCATCTCCATGTGTTTAAAGTTCTATATCTAACTCAGCTTTCATACTAACTTGCCTCATAATTTTTAAAATATCTTCTTAGATCCAGAACACCCTCTTGATTCCTAAACAACTCAAAATTTAACTATGAGACTCTAGCTATCTATTCTTCAACCACCTCAGAGACCTGCGAGACATGTCAGCTACTGACAGCACCCCCTATTCTACTCCAAGTAGAAGATGAGCATCGAAGAATCTCCAGTGGGAGATGATTGAATTGGTGGTAAGCCATTCTCTTGGCAAGAAAAACCCCTTGCTTCAACTGTAGACAGACTTCTGTCCAAAAAGGACAAAACTTGGAAGCAGATAAGTCGACAGCCTAGCTCTGCCAAGACAGAGTAGGTAAATCCTTCATAATTCCTGCTCCACAATCAATGTCTGTCAGAGAAGCGGGTCCAAATAGCTGAAGATTGATGCTGCAATGTATGGAGAGAAAATGGGAACTGTCCAGGCAGCCACTGGTATGTCATTTCTTAGTATTGGAAGCTGCAGTCCCTGCACTTCCTATATAATCAGAGACACAGATTTTTAGAAGTTATTCTCTGAATTCTACTTTATAGCACACATTGTCTCCACTCTAAATGTAATTCATGTCTATGTAGTGTTAATACCCAGTTCTCCTGATATTTACAAGAAAGAAAGTCTACAAATTTTCATTGTATTTCTATGTAATTATGAAGAAAAGAGGATTCTTCTGATTAAAGACAAGTAAGTATAAGAGATGTCAGATCTTCTGGAACTTGACATACTGAATCCAGATCCTCTATAAAAGAAGCATATGATTTTCACTGGTGACTCACTTCTCTCAGTCCATAGATACACTTGGCTGCCTGTTTTATTAGATTGCCATGAAACTGGGTGACTATTCACTATACATTTTTAGCCCTGACACTCTGAAGTCTGGTCCACCTCTCTGTTTTGTCCTGATAAATATAAAATGCTACTGTGAAGTGTTCCTATATAATTACCATTGTAATAAGACACATTTAAAAGTTCTTTAGGATGGAGTGTGTGTGTCTGTATGTATGTGTGTCTCCCATCTGCTATATTATAACTAAAAAGGAATATTATGCCATTCCTTTTTGTACTATACTTCTTGTTTTTTCACATATAATTAACCCAATGTCCCATGCTCATGTATCACACATGGATATTGATATGGAGATGTTATCATGGACACTCCACCATTTTCTTAAGAACATAGAGTGTACTAATAAAGTATTTATTTTACATTGAACCACACACAATTTAGAATTTATCTTAAATTCAAGCTTATTATTCTGGTTCCATCATTCTGGAATACCTTTCTCCCATATTTAATGTAGGGCAATTTACTGTCTTTGCTGAAGGTAGTAATCTTTTCATCCATGATCAAAACATTGTTGTCATGAATTATAAAAGACAGAAGTTCAAATTTCCAACAATAAAAGAAATATGTGATATTCTCTTACTCAGTATATCTGAATCTCCTTTATATGTAAATACTATTTCGTCTTCTGTGATCTCTCATGACTTTAAATTGCATATTTAAATCTTTTCACAAGCCCATATTTCATCATTTTAGTATTATTCCTCCTGTTATTATACTGTATGCTTGAAACCTGTTTTAAGGTCTGCCATCAGTGTTTTGAAATGTGTTTATTTATGACCCCTGAACCTCCTTCTGTTCCCAATGCAATTTCTGAAAATCTAGAATGAGGGGTGTTCCTGGGTGACGCCTTTTGTAAAAGAGGAATTATGGGATTGATGTATACAAAGGTCAGCTGCAACACATCTTCCATTCTGTTACTCATCCCATGTCTCTTTCAAATGCACCTCAAAAGAGCAAATATCACATTTCAAGATTTGCTGAGTCTGACATTATCACATCACACCTTCAAGCCTTATTGCAAAAGTCACTCCCCTTGGGAAGTTAATCTATTTCTCCAGGCAGAGGTAATTGCCTTTCTATATTCTGTAAGCACTGGGCTCTTAAATCTGTTATAACTCATGTTACTTTCATTGTGTTCTCACATTTATATAGCTTTCTCCCTCACCAGACAGTGAGTTTCTTGTGGGCAGGAAATGCATGCTTCTGAATCTTACATATTGGCTGCTGAGAAATTTTTATCGACTATGTCATTAAACCCAATAATCTGTTTGCACTTTTTATCTGCAACAACGTGTGTTCTCTTATAAGAAGTAAAGTGGTACTTAATCACAATCTCTTCCAAATTAATATCATACTTGAATTGAACAGCAGTGGAGTTACAGCCTAATGTGTCTAAAGAAGAGTGTATAACATACAAACAACTTTTTTAATGTTTTAATTTAGATTTGTAAAAATTCAATTTAAAATTAAAATATGAAGGTCTAAGGGTATTTTTCCTTGGTAGAGAGTGTGCTCAACATGTACAAGGCAGTGGATTCAATACCTATGACACAGACACTCAAAACAGTCTACCGGGCTTTGTTGCCCTACAAATAAAATCCTTGGGGCTCTTTGCTCAGTTCTAAAGTGGAGCTGTTCTGGCAGGCTAACAGAAGGTGTTAAAGAACTTGACACTGTCTTTTCTCTGCACTAGAATCAAGAATCAATAAAAGGAACCAAGTAACTCAGGTGCCTTGCTTAACTTTGGTTCCAGTCTTACACTTCTTCTACTCTTAGGTTATTCCCTCATAGAATATCACAAACAGCTCACCACCTCTGCTCTATGGTTTTCCATTTCACAGGATGGACATATTTTCCCCTAGCAAGCAGATAATTCCGCCATGGATAAATGCTTTTGAAATTTCTGACTTAAGAGGCAAGATCCAGCAATGACAACTTTCAAGGTAACTGCTCATAATACAATATCTTTTAGATTCTGCTCGATCTTTGCAATCCAACATTCTTTATTCTGGAGTTTTTTTTTATTAATAGATCTCTCTGACTCAGGAAAAAAAGATCATATAGGAAAGTATGTATAAATATAGACACTATAATACAGTTAAAGTTTTTTTTTCAATGAAACCATAGTAATAACACATCCTCATACGTGTCTATTTTGTACAAAGAACATCATTTATTTACTTCCTGAAGTGTTCACAAATGGTCTCCTCCATGGTCAGGTGCATTGTATGTCAAAACTCTAACAGCAGAGGCCCCACTGCTGCCTAAGAAGGAATTACAGAACTGTGAATCAAGTTGATACACAAAGATCTCAGCTATATAACATATGTAATTGTTTACAATATATCTTCTTGTATTCAACTCTGAAGGTGGGTGAGAGAATTGTTTGAATTATTTTAATAATAACAGGAAATAGATCAAAGAGTTATAATTTCCCCCCAAATTCATTTTCATTAGAAAGAATTTTATACACACTAGATGAACAACTCCAAAACTTGCATAAAACGTATCAGAAAGTGTAAATGAGATGGAATTGGTGATGGTAAAACACTTCTTTAGTTCTTTCAGCTTGGGAAGGAGAAGCAAGAAACCATCTCAGGGCTCTTCACAATGCATTCAAAGCCATTCTTCAATATGGGTGAGGCCTTGACACAATAAAAGTAAAAATGAGGCCAAGGATGAAGCTCACTTGTTAAGCACTAATGTATCACACAGTAGGCCTTAGATTCCATCCTCATTAGAGCAAAAATAAAATGAAGTTGGTAGTCTAAATTATCTGCATATTTAAATAAAATACATATTTCAGTGAGCAAAATAGCCAAACTTTAGATATGTTTGCAATTTAGAAAATGTATCAACATCCGTTTTCAAATTAAATGTTGCAGAAGATACAAAAAAAAAGAAATTACATGTCACTTTTTGAAATAATTTAAAATTCATTTTCCAGTGTTAATGTTTTATATTCTAGAAATAACTTAGACAATAAAATACTGAGACTTTACCTCTTTGACACATCATTACATTGCAGCATGTCTAAACCACTAATCTACATCTTGGCTTTGTCGCCCATCTCTTTGAACATCAACTTCAGCATTAAGCAAAATATAACTGGAGCAGATGATCAAAATCTTTTCTATTTCTTTAGGGAATAGTCATAAAAACTATCAGTTTTTTTCCCAAAACTTTGCTATCCATAAAAAGTGGAAGAAAGTATGGATTTTGCTGCCACTGTTTAATTGAGTAAGTTTCTCTGACAGTTGAATATCAGTTTCTTTATTCTGGGATGACTACACTCAAAGAATAATGTGTCCCTTACTTTCCTAAGTTGATGGGTGTGCAGCCTATTTACAGCAGAACTCAGTGAAGGATAGGCAGCCCTAATTTATACATTATTACAAATATCTTTCATGAAATAAGCCAATCTTCATTTTGACATGCTTTCTAGATTTAGCAATGAGGAAGATCAAAATAGTTTTTCTACAAACTTTGAGGCATCACAGTTCATTACAGTTGTTTAACAAACTTACCTTTATACATGCATACAAAAATCCATGCAGATTCTGTGGACATGCATACAAAAATCCATGCAGATTCTGTGGACATGCCAAAGCTGTGACATGAAAGGAAATTTTCAAGGAGATTTATAGGATTGACCAAAAAGATAGAACATGGGTTCTAATATCCAAATTGGGAAATTTTCTGCTTAGTTGTCACATATAATAAAATTAGTACAGTGGCTTTGCTCAGCACTTGGGAGTCTGAGTTGCATCTTATGCTTCTGAGAATCAGAAGAGACTGATAAATATCTCACAGACTTTGTGAATACTGGTACTCATTTCTAGAGCAGAGCACAGTGCTTCTACCTCATGAATAGCACTGTTCTTTTTTTTAATCAGAAGAGGAAAATGGAAGAACCTGCTGTGTATCTCTCTCTCTCTCTTCCCTCTCTGCCCCCCCCGTGTGTGTGTGTGTGTGTGTGTGTGTGTGTGTGTGTGTGTGTGTGTG
>CAJQZJ010032944.1:2336849-2353164 GCA_907164525.1 Lophiomys imhausi
AAAAAAAAGACAAAAGGTACACATGACAACATGCACCCTTATCAAAAAGGGAGTTCTTGCCTCCCCTGGATTTTACACACTGCAGAAACCCAATGAGGGAAATTATGGCATGAGGACCTTTTTTTTTTTTTTTGTTACCCTCTGCACTCACACTCTATCTATGGGGTCTCCATTGCCTTTCAAGGTCAGGAAACTTTCCCTCTGGTCTGACTCATACACAAAAAATTGAATTTACCTGGGCGACTGCAGCTGATACTACCTACTCTTATCCTTTGCTTCTAATTATTGCCAGATGCAATCTAATTAAACCCACCAGGTGTCTCCCCTCAGGTTAGAGCACCTCACAGAATCCTTGCTAAGGGAAACTAGGGAACAACAGAATGCCAAACAGGCAATGAAATAGGTTAATAGGTAGGCTTTTAGGGATTTTATTCATCATTATAATAGAATAAAGGAGAAGTTCGCTGGAATTGTGGAGGCAGTGATATACAAGATTATTCTGTCAGTTTGTTACTCAAACGCATATTTATTATTGCAAAGTTTTAGCTGAAAATACAATTTACTTGTGCTAAATATAGCAATAAAAGTAAAAAAGTAGCATGTGTTATTTTTCAAATAGAAAAATATATTTTTCTTTTACTTTCTCAAGAATATTCATATATTAATTAGTACTTAGAATATGAAGAAATAAATTAGAGTATTATTTTACAGTTTATATTACTTTTGAAAGAGCATAAGCTATGTTGATAGCATTTTTGAAACTGAAGCAAAGTATTTTTAAAATTAACTTCCATGCGTGTGTGTGTGTGTCTGTCTGTCTGTCTGTGTGTATGCATGTGTGTATGGTATAGAAGTGAATATGAGTAGGTGCACGTGAGGGTCAGAGGACAAGTTTTTTTTAATATTTATTTCTTAATTCAAGTTACATCTCGATCACAGCCTCACCATCCTCACCTCCCAATCTCACCTTCCCACCCGCTACCCCCTCCCAGCTATCCTTCTCCTAGAGTGGGGGCTGCCCCCACATATCAACTCCCCCAGTTCATCAGCCACCTGAGGGCTTTTCTTTTGCTCTGGGGCCCAACATGGCAGCTCCAGTGGGGTAAAGTGTCCCACTAACAGGTAACAAAGTCCATGACAAAGACCACCCCACTTCTACTTGCTAAGTGTATGAGGACCAGGTTGTCAATCCTCCATATTTGTATTGGGGGATCTAGATCAAGACTAAGTTTTTTCTTCTTTTTTTTGGTTAGTGTTTCAGTCTCTGGAAGCAAATTCCTTTTGTCTTTTTTGTCTTCCCTCTTGGGTACAGCAATCTAACACAGGCCATCAGGTTTGCATGGCAAATGCTTTTGAAAGTGTACCTGAACTTCTTTTTTAAACAGCGAGTGCCATGTCATTTATAATCTAAGTAGTAGTATAATGAAAGACATAATTTCCTAATAAATTACTTGCAGACATATAGATGTTGAATACTCACTAGAAAATCTTTGGAAATATCAAAATGAGCTGTGAAAACTTTTCTTTAGTTTCTTTTTTTATGTTTATTTATTACTTCAGGTTACATCTCCATCACAGTGGCCTCTTTCCACCCCTCCCAGTCCCACCCTCCCACCTCCTTCTACTTCCTATCCCTTCCATCCCACTTCTCCAGACTGGAGTGTCCCTACATAACAGTCCCCCACCCCAGCTCAGCAGTCCTATGAGGGCCAAGAGCCTCCTCATACACTGGGGTCCTACAAGGCAGCACCACTAGGGCAAAGTGCCTCATGGACAGGTAACAAATTCTATGTTCCTGTTGCCTTTGGTGCATTGGTTCTAAAAGAGAGGGAAATAATTTATTTTCAGATATCAAAGACCCATTGTGAGCTTAATTGTTTAATTTGTTGTATGTAAAATATTATTTACATGCTTAGTCTTTTATGTTACGCTTATAATCACAATATACTTTCATAACCATAGTCCCTAAATGCATACAACAGATAAAGCCATCAGATTATAATTTCAGCTTATAAAATTAATATTAATTGTATCAGACTCAATGAATTTATCTGTGAATTTTAGCACTAATAGATGACATACTTTGTTTCTCATTCCTATGATAAATTTTTAATTTACTTTATAACCCAGAATGTTGTATCTGAAATATGACAATAATGTTAAGGTAATACATTTAAATATTGACATTAATGGGAAAGGGATAGGGGGCAGAGGGTGGGAGGGGTGGAAAGAGGACACTGTGATGGAGATGGAACCTGAAGTAATCAATAAATATTAAAAAAACATTTAAATATGTGTGCAAATTAGATTTTAAAGTAATTTTGATGATTTACCTCAAAATAACATTTCTTTTATAATATGAGTATTCAAACAAAATGCAATAAAATGGTTATCTAATATGATTAATTTTTTATGTTGAGTAGTTTGACAAGTTTTATAGGAAAAAAATAAAAATTTTCCTACTAACCAGATATAGTACATGAAGAACATTGCATTCAAGAGACAGAAAATCACATGCAATTATTTAAAACAATTTCATAAACTTTTGAACAAAAATATAACACATATTACAGAAAATAACTAGATCATTCATATTCAAACTTAAATCAGATTTTTCTACCTTGATGAAATATCTCTTCAATGCACGGATTTTTAGATTACAATGAGATAAGTTTCTATTGGCAAAAATAAAACTCAAAGTGCATTTAAACAATATCGTTTTCCTTAAGAAAATCATATTGTCTCATAATTGGTTTGCATTGAAGTGATATGATGTAGTGCCATAATTTGCCTTCATTTTGATATTAGTATATTTAATAATCAAGTTTTTAATAATTTTGCACATTAAACATTGCTTAAATTAGTTTTATTGTTGGTAAGGACAAAGGGAATAGTGTATTTCTTTTTATCTTAGTGCTTGTCAATGGATTTTGTGTAAAATTTTAGCCTTTGTAGCTGACATTCAACTGGCATATCTTAGCTTAAATTCTTAAAGATTTGATCTTAAAAGTCTCTATTACCCTGTGCCGAACTCCACCTATTCTTTCATACTAGATACTACTAATCCTCCAGAAAAATGCAATATATTCTCAAATATTTATTCAAATTAATACTTTTCTGAGATTTCATTCTTGTTTTTTTTTTTTTTTCCTGAACACTCGTAATGATTTTACGGGGTTGAGTTTAGCCTTTCTTCCCTGCACTTGCAAAGATACACTTCAAGACTACAATAACTAGATTAAAGTAATAACACACAAAGTGGAGCCGAAGGCTACAGTTTCAGCTGACACAAATCATCTTTCACTGGCCAAGCATTATAGCCTCTAACACAAGATGACTTGGCCCAAAAAGATAATGTTTGCCAAACGACAGCTGGATTTATATATTGTCATATATTGGGAGCAAGGAACCACAAGGTTTTGATACTTTACAATTAAATAGGGCTGATAACATTTAAAATGACTTAATTATATTTGTAAACCAAATCAGCTATATGAGTTAATGCTATAGCTATTCTTGTTTTCTATCAGTTCTAGTTTTGGCTGAGGGCTAACCTAGGTTCAATCATTCGATGAAAATAGTATATTTGTCTTTAATTTAGAAAATTGATACTAGTAATATAATTACAAAAGTGAGACAATTGTATATCTGACTTTTTTTAATACTTGCAAAAAATGTCCACACACAACCTCATATTCTTTATCCAAAATTGTTAGGAAAACAGGACACAAAATTTTCTTCAGTATTTTTGAAACTGCACTAATGAAACCCATTACTGTGCCTGTTAATTAAAAATCAAATAAAAAGATTTTAAAATTTAGGTTTGATTTTTATTGATCTGTCATTTGCTTTTTAGTATTTAATCCCATATAAATATATTATTAATAAACTTATCAATAATCAATTAACTCTGTGAACATTATTAAGAAAACAAAGAAAGCAATGCCATGGAGGAGTGTATTAGTTAATTGATAATATCATTTATAGTGAAATGAATGAAGTACAATGTGGTGACAGGAGTTAAAAAGACTTTAAAGATCCAGCTATATGAAGGTTCCATTTGAAAAACACTAATATGTATTAAAATGCTTGTTTACATAATTTCATAGGAAATATGAAACATGAATACATACAGAATTATAATTATGTGAAGCATATTCCACTGACATCCTAATTAGCATGATACTTTTAAAGACTATAAGCTTGTTGAAATAAAACAAAACAGAGAGAAAATTTGTAAGAAACTTACAACTATAACTTTCTTTTTTTCAAACTCAACCTCCATACCCTTTAGCCTAAAGAATAATTATGTTTATCTATATTTAAAGCACATTTCACAGATAAAACATGTTGCAAGTTTACAGAAAAAAGAAAGGATTCACCAAAGAACGAAACACTATAATACATTTTATTTCACTGTCTTGGACAATTTTGATACACAAAACTCAAACAGTTAACAGTTTCACCTATGGAGATATATGTAAAAGTAAGACTTGAATATTTCTACAACAGGAAGTGTGCAGATACATATGCGCACAGTTGTTATAAGCAGCATCACCCTGTAGCTACTAAGAATGCATGGAGTAATTATATGGATGATAACTTAGGATTTCTTATCAGAATTCACATAAAGTCTATGTTCTTCACTTCCTTCATCTAGTAACATCTTCACCATCAGAGGTATAAGGGATACCTTTAGTGGAGAAGTTATTTTAAGGAAACAGTGGTATATATATAATAACAATCACTTGGAAAGAATGACTAAAGAACATTGGAAGCTCCTTAGCAACATGAGAGAGTACTGCATTACGCTTATTTTCACAAGCTGCACCATGCCTGCTTCAGAGCCATAATATTTCCCTGATTGAATTCAGATGATTTGGAAAACACACAAACTCTGATTAGAAAGGCAAATATGTACATCTAGGAGTTGTTCCCAAGTTTCACATAAATAATTCCATATTTAAAATTAGGTTATATCCACACAGCATATGATGCTGGCTAATTTTCATGTTACCTGCGAAGCAATCCAAGATCTTGGTAGGGAAGCATTAGGTTGCATTTTATGAAGATACAAAACAGCTAGTTTCCATATTCCATCATAGACCGAGCTAGAGGGATTGGACCGAACAATTGTCTCTGTATTTATCTCAAGAATGACTAAGTTGCATAGAGAGATTTGTTGTTGTTGTTATTATTAAATATAGAGCCAGAGTAGAGGTTCAAAGATCAAAATCAGTAAGTTTGCTTTCAGAATTTGTGGATAAGTCTCAATTGCTATCCATGGATACTGAGAGGCATAGTGTGTACACATTTACTGTGAACATAGGTACTCACAACATGTACATTCACATACGTGTATAATCACAATTAGCAGCTGAAAATTTTCCAAAAATTCTGAAAGCAGACTTACCATATATATATAAGATTTAAGCCAGATTTTTCTATGAAGTATTTATTCCTCTGCAATTCCACTAGATAAAATGAGGACTCTGGGTAATGTGTAATGTACAAAATAACATAAGAAGTTGTTATACTTCTAGAGCAAAGAAGTACAAGCTCTGAGATAAATGTTTCACTTAAAATTGTCTATTTTCTTGTTATTACATCCTATTTTTCTTCCAGTATGTTCTATTCTCCTTAATTCAGTTTCCCAGATCCCAGTTAGAATAGGATGGTTTTTTTGTCCTCACCTTCTTTTACTGCAATGATTTCTCATCTATTTCAAATTTGCTTCTTACATTTTTTTACTTTACAAATTACCTATTCTGAGTATCTTCAATTTATCACATCAAACATTTCTCCCTTAAAAAAACTTCTATTTTTACTACTTCATGAGACAAACATATTGCATTTGTTAAGAGTTGGATATCCACACTAAAAAAAAAGGAAAATGCCAAATAACCAATAATCTGTTGGTGATTTTATTTACTTATGCATTAAAATGTTACCAAGCATTTTAATTTGTTATATTCTGCCTAGGGGATCATTTAAGGCAGGTGCATTAGCTTTTAGATATGTTCTTAAAGCTTAATAAAGCTCTGTGTTATTCTAGTTCATTAATATACAGTGTTAGCACAAGTAGGCTTTCAGTTAGCAGGTTATCAGATTTTAAATGTTTCCATTCTATGAGTGATTTATTACCCAATGGTGAATAGTTGAGGGTTAGGATAGATCACTATTTGTTTCCATTTAGTTATTAATCAGCAAATAAAGTTATTCTTATCTGATCCATGGTTACAGATTTTAAATAATGTCAGAACCTCAGAATTATAAGGTTGGAAAAATGATGTCTTACTGAAAATATGTCCCACTTCATAAGATTAATAAGTCAAACAAATTACACAAATAAACGGTAAATCAGGAAAACGATATCCTGTTCCATTTACCTTCCCAATGTATCCTTCAGACATATTTTGAAATATGTTAAAAACATAGATTTATTCAAAAACTCAATTGTACAATATATTGGTATTTTAATCGTTTAAAAAAATAAAAATACCATGTTAAAAATCACCTACCTCTCAGCTGTCTTGAGAGTTGTTTCTTTCCCATTTCTCTGTTAAACTAAATTTGATCTTGCCTAAAGGTGTGAGTGAGTATACTTATATGTGCAGAGACTTCAATAATTCATATTTTTGACATTCAGACATAATATGACCCAGTGAATATTCTTAATTAGTTGGGGAAGGAAGCATCTGTATGGATTCACAAATTATTTTAAACATGCTTTTAAATATTTTAAATTAGAGCTTCCAATTAAAATTGTACATGTCACATTGTCTCATTTCATTCCACTGTTCTTTTTAGGAAGCACAGCCTCAGTTGAACAAGCCTCATTGATGTGAGCTGAGCTCAATTAGTTTCTGATGTTCTGCCAAATTGCCTCATTACCTGTCACGCAAACACCACTGACACTTCCAAAGTTGAGCTCTTTGCATCTATATTATTTCTTTAGACCAAAAATAATTATTCTCATTAGAGTAGTAAAAATAAGCAATTTTCTAATAAAGAGAAAACCAATATGTTTGTAATATAAATAATAGAAGAATGTGATGATGAGACTTATAAATCAGTGTAGGTGAACATGGATATGTGTGCATGCACACAAAAGTGTGTGTGTGTGTGTGTGTGTGTGTGTCTAGAATGCTTTTCAAGTTATATATATATATATATATATATATATATATGTATATATTATGAGAGTAGCTAAGAGTTGTCCATTCTGCATCTATTTGAATTTGAAATACACTTTATCCTAGGACTAAGAAACCTGCCACTAAGACATTGCTCATTGCAACAGAGGACTTAAAATGGCTTAAGCTGCACCGGACTACATTCAGGAAATGGAAACATAAACGACTACCTTAAACAATCTTTATTTGTAAATCCCTCTTTAATGCTGTTTACCACCTATCAAAACCTTGACCCACAGGTAAAGATGCCTGTAGTTTTTACTCTTGAGTTTCTGGTCACCTAAATAGTTTTAATTTTTCCTTTCCCTTTACTGTCTGTTTCAGAGGGAAAAAGAAGGCCAGAAAATGAGACTCTAATTAAGTGATGATGTTTTCAAAGTTGGTTCATAGACATCTTCTAAAGCAGAGCCCTGTTTTCTTTTGTTGCAAATAGCTGGAAGAAGATCATTAATAGAGCAAAACCCTTGCATCCCATTAAGTGCTTCATGATACCTTAAGGTACTCTTGCTCTAAAGTTTTCTGTTCAAGAATGGCTCTCAATCCCAGTTACACTTTACATTCACCTAGAGGGTTTTTAGAAAACTCCCCCACTTTCTGAGCTCTACACCACCCCAATCAAATCAGAATCAAGAGGGGGATCTTGAGATACTAGTGTTTGGTGAAAGCTCCCCAGATGATTCCAATGCACACAGAGTCAGGAGAACCACTCACTGTTCCATGGGCGTAAATCTTATGGGCACGAGAACATCACAGCCACCCATGGCAGCACATGACTTTCTTTTGTCCTTTAATCTGTTCTTTGTTTTAAATAATCCTCAAAGGTCCCTTCTGAAAGTAAGTATATAATGATGTAACTTTATCTTGCTTTTTCTTTAATATTTCTGTCATTTAACCCTAGTGCTTGCATTTTTATAAGGTTCTGAGTGCTATTTTTTGGTGGAATTCAGTGAATACAAATGACTATTTGTATAACAAAATATATGCATTTTAATGTCTGCCTAAGGATGAAAGGATTCTTTTTCACTTCTTTAAAATTAAATGTAAAAAATAAAGAAAGAAAGAAAGAAAGAAAGAAAGAAAGAAAGAAAGAAAGAAAAAAAGAAAGAAAGAAAAAAGCCACTGTTGCCTTGGTTACATACCTGGGGTACCTATTAGGCAATTGGATCATCTGAGTTTCTCTCCAACTCACTTTATGTTGACTTTATAATACAATCAGTGTTAGTTACTGCTGTTCTTGGAAAATGTGAATAAGCTTGAATCTAAAAATACTGGACAATAATGCCTGCCTGCAGGATAAAGAAAATGTGCTTATGTGTTGAAGGGTCCGTGCCCTCAAGTATCGTGGCACAATTTGTTCTCAGCAGGTATAGTCAGCAAACATGAGAAGAGGTTATTAGAGTAAGATATTGACTGAAAACTACATTTCCTTCTGTGTGGCATGGAAAATTTCCCCCACTCCATGTCCTCAAATCAGTAGTGGCGAATGTGGGCCATTTTCCATAGTCTCTAGAAGGATGTTGAGTGGAATAAGTGGCAACATGAACACAAACCAATCCTTTTCTCTTTAATCTAATCTCAACATTTGATTTCCTTTTAAACTTACAAGCAATACTACTGATGGATTTATTATTTTCTATTATGTATAGTACAAAAGGATAAAGATGAAGCTCATTATTATAATTGGCTACTTTAAAATAATAGGTTCCTTTTTTTTAGACTCTCTATCTCATCATACTTTTGAAATAATACAGACTGACATACAGATTAAATGTCCTGAATTCCATGAATTTGCTTAAATAAAGTCTAGTTTAATGTTTTTTAATCTTTCATATTTTGGCCTTCTTAAATCACATATCTGAAAGATGATGAGTTAACACTCATCTTAAACTTACAAATGGTTGAGGTTACCGAATGGTCAGGTCACAGGATCTTTACTATTTAAGCCTTAATCTTAACTTCTGTAAGGATCATAATTATAGATGGTACCTCTCTTTCTTCTCCACATATGTACTGATCCTACTTCCCAGTACACAAGATATACCAGCACCAATTTCTGTTTAAGTCAGTTGTGTCTAAATCGTTTTTGTGAATTGTACTCACATGGGTCTTCTGAAATTGGTGAAACTCAAAATTCTGATTCCCCACCTCAATGGCTGATAGTAGAGGATTGTTTTATGTTTTGATTTGTTACTTTAAATCATCAAATTTGATCCTAGTTTCCTGCCTTTGCTGCCCCATTATTGTGGCTCTCGGGGGACAACATGATTGGGGACACAGAAACTAGTGTTATGGTGTCACTTCATTCATCTCCTTCTCTCTGTAACATTGTCCTTCCTGTGATGCAGAATCAAAGAGAGCTCAGTCATTAGAAGAGTCACTCGAGGACAGGTAATATTTGGAAAGGGATTTTTTAATTCAGGCTCCCACAGCATTGGCATTGTTGACATATTGGACATGATAATTCTTCATAGCAGGGGATAACCTATGGACTGTAGGATTTTAACAGCCCTTGGACATGAACCTTCTACATACCAGTACCAGTCTTCCACTCATAGATGACACCCCAAAATGTCCCCACTTTTTAAAAATATCCCTAATGAGGTGAAGTTTCCCCTTCCCTCACTGAAAACAGATGATCTAGTTCAGATATTAGTGTTTCCTTGGTATCTCTCATTACTTTTGAATTGCCAGTGAAATACAGGATTTAGTCACATTGTCAAAGGAAATCCCCGCTTCAGAAAATGAGAACTGAAGTTGTGAGTTTCAGTTTGACATGTCTGTTTTTCTCACTAGAAAGTGAACTTTTTTTTTTTAAACTAGTCTATGAATAGATAACTAAGCATTATTTTTCCTATCCTTTTATTTGCAGTGAGAGGCTTGATGCAGGTCCCATCCTGTCACGTTTGCCCTTCATGTCATTTCTATGCTACAAGGCATATGACCCAGAGATAGTGGAAAATGACATTAGAAGTTACAGCGTCAGCTCTGTGGGCTACCTCACAGTAGTGTTGCATTGACTATGGAAGTTTCTTATTGTTTTCTTTTTTTAAATTTTAAGTTAGATAATAACTATGATGGGAATATTTAAAATCATAAAGAGGTTTTAATAAAGAGATCCCTGTTTTATATGTTAAGAGACAGTAGCTGAGGTGCCTTAAATTTCTTATTAATATCTCTCATGGCTAATTAGTATCAGTCTTATTAAACACTGTCACACCTTCCAACTCCATCTATTTTTCAATTTATTGCACTTTGCTGGCTTTTATAATACTGTGAAAACCATATGAATTGGTAGATGAATGCAAAAGAAAAAAACAGTGACAGGAAATCCCAATACCATACTTTTCATCACATATTTAGGCAGTTAAGGGATTTTACATGATGTTTATATTTGTCTCTATTAAAACTTACAAAGAGCTTTATGAATTATTCTTTATGGTTTGGGTGCTGAATTCAGATGGTTTAGTTAGCTTAAAACAGGCTTTCAAAGTTCTGCTCAACCTATTCATAGAAATTGAACTGAATTTTTTTTTTTTTTAGCTTATTGGATAAGGTGAACAATAAGGAATTGTTTGTCATAATAAAGTCAGGATTTTTTCCAGAAGATATTTACTGTAATACAGTATAATTTTATTATGCTATTGCTCTTTTTCCCTCACATGCACCTCGAATGTACAGACAAACTCAAACTTCAGAGTACATTTTCCAATTATTAATTAACGGTGATCTTCATGTCCACCTGTTTGCCTTCTGTTGTCTGTCTTGGAGTAATTTCGCTTAGACCATTCATTCAAGCAGGTAGAGGATGAAGAGGTGAAGAAACATTCATTAAAGTTCATTACACAACTCCATACCAGTTTCTACAACATTTAGAGAGATTTTAGTTTTGTACCCTCCCAGTAATTGCAGTGCCTCAGTCCCTTGAAATCAACTACCAAGCCATTCAGTTTCTAGTTAGTTTCAGCAAGTTTTTGTCTTGTAGCTTCTTTTCCTAGTGATCATCTCCCTTTTCTTTTGTTTTATTTCCTCTCTTTATATAGCTAAGCACCATGTATTCATTTTATCCTAAACTCTGTGGGACTTGAGAGAACGCTAAACCACAAACCAACCAGAAAGCTTGAACCGGGTCACGTAATACATCTGGCTGGCATAGCAGCAGTGACAGGGTCAGTCAAGTCATGCATGGCTGTAGTAAAGGCTGGGTCCCTGGGTGAATGGACAGAGGATAAGGGCACAAAGGTAAGTTAGGTCCTTCTTTTCTGTCTCCAAGGGCAGTTTTTCACCTTAGACATTGACTTTTTTTTCCCATTCTGTAGCCATCAGAAAATCAAGCCATCCTTTTTTCTTTCCTGGATGACCTTCTTTATTCTTACACAAAAGCTATTTCCACCACTGTTATTGCCTGTCTCTTGAATTTTTGTATCTTACTATCCAACAGTAACTTAAAGAGACAAAGATGAAATTGTTGAAAACAGTTTGTATCTTATTATCTAACATTAACTTAAAGAGAGAAAGATGAAGTTGCTGAAAACATTTCATTTGGAATTAAAGCACCTATAGGTCAAAACAAGGCAACTGTAGATGAGTGTAGTTTGGATTCTGATTGGATATTTTGGGTAAATTTTCAGCTGAATTTATTCCTGATTCTGATTTGGTACTGATGTTTCCCAGCTCAGTGTCCAGAATACCCTGAGCTTTTAGCCCTAGCCCTGTGTGCCATAATATAAATACACAAGCTGCTGTACAAAAACTGCATTCTTAAAAATAAGCAAGAATTCAGGGATCTCTACTGGTCAGTTCATGGATTCTTTCCCATATTTCGAACTTAGCTACACCTTTTATGCAAATCTGTTTCCTGTTTCACATTTGCAATGCTTGTTACTTCTGACAAGATTTTTCATCCTTTTAAAATGCTTCTCTTAATTCATAACTTTGTCCTTTTTTTCAGATTGTATCAAACCTAACAAAATGTTAGAGAGATTGCAAAAACTGGCAGTAGACACATCCTGGCTTTGCCACTTTCTTGGCAAGGGATATAAAGTCTCTGAGCCTCTTCAGTTTCTTTTGAAAATAATCATGTATTTAGAAATGTCTTATAATTCCAAAGGTAAATTTGTGATGTGTAAATACCAGGCATGGAATACAATAGTTATTAAAAATACAAATTTTCATTTTCCTCTACTGTTTTGTAACTCTTGTGCTAATTAAATTCTTTTCTGTCAAACAAAAGCATTCTAGGATTGTACTGAGCCTGGGTTCTTAATTTTGGTTCTATAATGATCCCCTTTGGCACATATTTATACCACATTTAACCATGAGCCATGGTTATTAATGACAAATGTCAGTAAGTCAGTATCCTTTCACCAACCACTACATATTGATTTTATAAATGCATTATCTTTCTCACTCAGATCTCATGAAGTGTTGTGTTTTGGGAAAATGCACTTTTCCTTGTTGAGAACATGCTTTCCTGAAACATATCATTTGGATAAAATATATAAAAATAGATACTGTTCAAAGAAAACATTTCAAGAGATACTGAAAAAGATGTCAAAAAATTTTGTATTGATTTTGAGTACTGAAATCTGAAAATTATCTTCAAATCAAATCTACCAAATTATCTAATAATAGTTCTAATGATTCCTTAATGGGAGCTTTTAATTATACATAAAGTTTCAATGTATCCCTGACAGCAAAGTCCAACCCATTTGACTATATACTTCTTTGGTGGTTCTGTATTAATAAAACCTCAGTGTGTGTGTGTGTGTGTGTGTGTGTGTGTGTGTGCACGCAATCTGTATTTAGTTGTAAAAGAAATCACAGGCTTCTTTATAAAATATCATTGTAAACAAGCTGTTTTCATAGCATTTGAAAATGACCCTGGATCTTGTAGCTCCCTAGAGCCACTGAGTGGCTTGGAGCTCAAATGTAGGGAAAACTACAGAAACCTAAAGAATTCACAATTATTTCTGTGTACTCCTCGCTCCAATAAAATATCACACCAAGGTCTGTACGGAGTACTGAGGCTATCTAAATAAGAAAAGGTGTTCTTACAAAATTCACAGGACAAGCTCTGCGGCCAAAATCATGAAGAAAAAGTGCTATTCCATTTCATATGCTAAAGAAAGCGTCAATGATCTGGTGTCAGTGGGCATTGGGACTTAGTGTATGACTCTTGCCACCTCCTCATACAGGAGGCAAATGGCATATCAGTCCCCTAGCGTGTGCTGAAAATGCAGCAGTACAGGGCTCAGTGATACAGATTATAAGTGGAGACATGGTTTCATGACAGTTTAGGTTTGGGGTGGAGACCAGAATTATATCTGTATGTTGATTATTACTTTTCAGTTACAGAGATATTAATTTGGGTCCCCCCCCCAAGAAAAAATACATTGCTTGTCCTTTTCAACTATTTTGCTCCATTTCTGTTGTGCTTAGAATAAATCATAGTGTAGAACTTTAGAAGACCATATTCTGTCTGGTATTTGAAACTAAAATTGTCACATAAAAATCTAAGTTAAAGAATGAATGTTCCTTGTTTAAAAAGAGAAGAGGAAATGTGGTAGTCATGCAGAAGTCACATTTTCTTTGGAGAGGTTGAAATAGCCAATTTAGGCTGATCCATTATAAAGGTGTGAGGTGAGGTGAACAGAAGATCTGAGATGGGATGATAGAAAAGTATTTTACAAACAAACACACATTTTACATAGAACTCTGCACACTTTAGATTACAATGTCTGGATTAATTATAGTGTGAAAAAAGATTTAATATAGACAATATGTTTGTTAGAAAGAAAATGAAGACATTTAACAACCACCCTAAGGGTTGGGAAATGATTTACTTAGTAACCTGGCTTGTATGCAGGCTTAAGGACCAGAATTTGGTCTTCAGAAGTCACATTTCAAAAGCTAGGAATCATGGTGAGTGTGCTTCTAATCCCTGAGCCTAGGTGCAGAGACAGGTAGACCCTGGAGCTCACTGAATGGCTAGCCATCTTACTGTACTTGTGAATTTGAGTCCAGAGCGAGAGAGAGAGAGAGAGAGAGGTGGGGGGAGACGAGACAGAGATATTGAAACAGAAATATAGAAGTGATCTTCTCTCAAGGGAAAGGTGAATGGTTCTGAGAACTGCTACCCAAGGTTAACCTCTGCACTCCACATACACAAGCTTGTGCACATCTACACATATGAACACACACAAAATTGTTAAAACTAAACACAGAGGTAGGTTTACCTCTGACTGTTGACATCGTGTCATATTAACGGCACTCTGTAATAGAAAATACTACGAGTTACAAGATCTTAAAATAAAGCAACGTCCATGATGTTATTTGATTTTATAACAATCTTCTGTTCATTCTTATTCTTGTAATGTCTTCACAGAGGTCTAAGTATGAGCTTTTATGAACTTCTGACTTAGCTCAGTTACAGCTGGGAATTTGAGCCTCGGTGAGCACGTAGGGAAATCACCCTTCTGAGGACTGTCTATTCTCTACTTCAGAGCCCAACCAGATAATCCTACAGGAGGGATAACTGTCTAATGGCACCCCTGCGAGAGCACTGTTCTGAAGCTGCTGAAGTATAAAATACAGCATTTTTTCTTGCCTGGTAGCATTGGCATCAATTCTGTTATAATAAAAAAAAGCTACCTCCATCTAAACCTAAGGGCAAGTATTCACACAGAGAGGCAAGGAAGATGAGGAAGATGTAGGGGGTCAGAGACAGGAGAGGCATTTTCTTCTGTTTTTATCTTCAGAATTATTATAACCAGGCCCATGGAAGGTTGTGGGTTATAGCTTTGTAACAGGTTGAAATAAAGACAACGTAATAAAATGCACTTTTCAATTGTACTTATATAAAGTACTAGAACATTAAAATTTTGAGAATGCAGCAAGTCTACTTTAGCATAACATATCTCTGAGCACATTCAGTGCAAAATTATTGACAACACTGCCTTTTGGGAAGACTTTTAACTATTTTTGATGGGTTTTTTTTTTTTTTTTGGCTCTAGATTTGTACGAATGACAATTCACCCAGAGCCAAGAGGCATGCCTATTGTGCATCATCGATCTCTGCAAACATGGTTTTTTGACTTGAGATGGATGCAGACTTCTCTTAAGTCATCTAAGTAACAGGGAAAGTCATTAGAATCACAAACAGGCAGCCTAGACCAAACTGTTTCACATTACTTCTGTTCACATTTGCAAGCCCCACTGTTTTATTGCTTGAGGCATGGAAATAGCTGTCCAGAGCACACCCACTTTTAGCGCCTCTCAGGCAGATTCTCATCAAAGTAAATGCAAACGGGGCCACAGAGTAAACTAGCTCTCATTGGGACCATCTCTCCATGGTTTCATGCACACGCTATTTGAGTGATGTTCTAGGCTGTAGGATCACATTCAGAATGGCACACCCTAACTAGAGCAATTACTGATTCAAGATGCACAACTGCTAGAGTAAACTCTGTTAGGAAATCATGTTAACTCTCCCTCATTCCCCAGAGAGAACAACTTCATTCCCTGGACTTGTTTCTGGGGGGTTGGGGGGGGGAGATATAAAGGTACAGGACTTCCTTTCTGCCACCACTTTTGCATTGTCTTAGCTTTCTGATACTATCCAATGCATTGATTAATCAGCGAAATTGATATGCTAATTCACACTCACACACATATACACATGTGTATATATATTACTTGGAGTCAAGCACTGTTCTAAGAATTAGATATGTAGTGATTATGGGCATATGATATTGTTTCTCCAAATATTACCTGCTCATAGAACAACCCAGATAAAACAGCAAATGCCACATGATTTCAAATGACAGAGAGTGCTGTGAGTGAATTAAAATCCAATCAACCACAGAACAATATAAAGCTTTGGTATTTCAGCTGGTTCTGAAGTCTGTCCCTCTTCTGACAAATTTCCAGTGATGTTAGAAATGAAACAACATAAGATCTAAGTGAAGGGTATATGAAAAGTCAAAAGCAACTGTGGAAGTCCCATGGAAGGGAATGGTAAGATTGAGAGGACATTAAATCATGGCAATATGGCAGGGAGTGGGAGTGAATGAGCTGTAGGAGTTAGATAAATTAGATTTAGGAAATATATAGGAGTTTCT
>CAJQZJ010032944.1:2368228-2420918 GCA_907164525.1 Lophiomys imhausi
AAGAAAGCATGAAGCCTTATTTAAGGTGAGACTGCAATAACCAACTATCCTGACGAACCTGCATCTGAGAGATCCAGAAAAAGGACTGCTAAGTGTGTTAAAGAATCTACAACAAAGACTGTGTTCCTGACGACTGAGGACCTGCCCCAGAGACTGTATCATTCTAAAAGGTTATGAAAGTAGTTGTTATAATTATCAATAGGTTTAGTGGATAGGTTAAAGGGGTTGTAGGAATTTATAGGATTAATAGTTAAGAAATTGTTGGTGTTTGTTATAAGTGAATTTAGTAATAAATAAATGTTAAATAAAAATTTAAAAGATCGGTTACAATGAGCTAAAGTTGTTAGCACTCAGGGCCGGTGAGATGACAGTAAACTCTCCCAATGACGAGTGACCAAGTTTGACCACCTGATTTCAATGTCCAAGAACCCCATAGCGGAGAGAGATGCACAGATTATGTGCATATGATATTGTTTCTCCAACTTCCTGTAAATTTTCCTATGCTCTCTATACATGTGCTTAGCAAGCATACAGCACACCCTCCCACACAAATATGCCAGTAAAAAAAAATAAAAGAAAGTGACGCTAAGTTGATAGTCACACTTTTCAGGGAGCTAGGATTACGACAAGCTGGGGAGAGTTCAAGTTTGACTTGAAGTGATATGTGGTCAAAAGTAAAAACAAACAAAACAAAACAGAACAACAAAACAATAGACAAAAAACTCACAGAAATAATACAGTAAGCTCATATAAGAACTGAGGAAGCCTTTAAAATTCATTCCATTCTCATCTTGCATGGACAATGACTGGTTGTTTGTGCATATATAAATTGATAGGTATGCCTAAGAACACCACAGAAAGTTCATGGAGAAGGAAATTCAATCCTGTACTGAATACACACATTGATACCATTTTTTTTTTGTTGGTTTTTTGTTTTTGTTTTTGTTTTCGAGACAGGTTTTCTCTGTGTAGCCCTGGCTTTCCTGGACTCAACTTGTAGACCAGGCTGGGCTTGAACTCACAGAGATCTACCTGCCTCTGCCTCCCGAGTGCTGGGATTAAAGGTGTGCATCACCAAACCCAGTAAATATACACATTGACATTATCTGGTATAGCCTGAAATCTTGTACCATCACTACAAATCTTCATATTAATTTTTATTCAATTTCTAAGCATTTATTTGGTTTATTATATTTTATTCTGTATAGGTAACTCATGAGAGAGGATCAGCATTTATTTCTACTAATGAAATTTTGAAACTTCTTCTGATGTACTTCTAGGACATCTGTTATATACTCAGGAATCTTCCTTTACTGCTGGCAGGTGCACTGATGAAGATATGTCTGTTTTGTTTTCCTTGTTTTAAGAAGAAAATGCTGCATTCCGCTATCCTTCCAATGTGTGTCTTGTCAAATATTTGCAGAAAAAAATTATAGTAAATTTGATGTTTAAATTTGATTATAACAAAATGAAAGACGTCTATTTTTTGATCTAAAGATAATTCATTGTGAGTATACATTAAATATATCAACAAAGTCTAATGTTATTTGTGTTATGACTATGTATACCACAATTAAAGAGCACACTTACATGAAGCTCTGGAAGGTGCTTTAAAGTTATTTTTTTAGCTGGATAAGGAAGTAATGATATTCGAAATAATTGCCTTTACTTGTTCCTTTGAGTTAACTTTTAAAAGTGGAGTCATCACTATAAGATAAATAAGGCCTGTTTTTGCCATTTTACAATCACTTACACAGATAAGTTTTTGAGTATTTAAAGTTGTATCATTCATTTTTTTTCATTTAAAGACATTTTCATCTGTTTATCATGTGCTTTTTTTTAGAGATAGAGGTGTTCAAAATGTTTCAAATGTTACTTATATAGTTTTCTTCTTAGAGATAGGAAGAATTCAAAATGCCATTGAACAAATCTCTCTTTAGCTATATGCAAAGCATAAAAACATTCAATTTATTTTTAATCTATGTGCATGCAAAATAAAACCTTTAACATTTTAAATGCACAAAGGATGGCATTTTCTTCTTTACTATGCAGCAAACTGATTTTTAGTCAGTGAGCAAACACTTATAAGGCTTAAAAAAAGCATGTGTGTGTGTGTGTGTGTGTGTGTGTGTGTGTGTGTGTGTGTTGGTGGTGTGTATATTTTTGTATGCACATATGGAAACTCAAAGTTGACATTGACTGTCTTCATCAGTCTCAATTCATCTTATTTATTGAAGCAAGATCTCTCACTGAATGCAGAACTCACCAATTCACTAGTCTAGTTAGCTGAAACTGAAACTTTGTTAACAAATATATTTATTAATAACTATAACCTGTTGTATTAGGTGGGCAGGGCCTGGCAGGAAACCTGACTCAGCTTAGGTCTCCTGGTGATAAGGCCTGAGACCGGGGCAGCACTTTCGTGCCTGTAAAATAAATATACCAAGACCTTTTAACATCTTAATGCTTAGGCCTTAGCTGGGCAGACTCTCAACTATTTCATCTAAGATAATCCAACCACCTAATGCCAACTGACCACGAGCCTTGATGTATCTTCCAAGCTTACACAGGGACATCTGTCTGTTTCTGTGTCTCCTGGCAAAAAAGAGACTTCCTCTGTATCTTCCCAGAGTTCATCTCTTCCTCTCAGGAAGCTCCACCTTCCTATACTCATTCTACCCAGCTAATTGGGCATCTTTTATTTATTAGCAAATTTTATTATCCAATCAGAGATTACCTCAGATAGGGCACTAACAAGACTTTAGCACATTGAAATCAGCTTTCAAAAACCACACAGAATATCTTTCTCCAACAGTTAGCCATCTTGCTCATAGTCTGTGCTCCCAGATGCAGGAATTATAGATAATTACCAAGCTAGCTCTGTAATTTACATGGATCCTGAACATCTAAACTCTAGTCTTCATAATTTGATACAACCAATCTATCCCTTGAGCCAACCATACCCTCAAGGAATATCTATATCTCTAAAATATTACCTTAACCACTCACATCAAAAAGTATAAGTTAATTTATGATAGGGTGGTGTTAAGCATTCCAAATGTTAATTGGTACTGTTTGCTGTCTGTTACTTACAGTCTTTGACTCTGATTGGTTAAATAAATGCTGAGGCCTAGAGATTGGACAAAGATAGAGAGGTAGGCAGGACTAAGGTGTGTGGGTTTTTTGAGAGAGAGAGAGAGAGCATTTTGAAAAAGAATCTTTCCAGGGAAAAGCCAGGAGCAAATAAGGAGGATTTAAGGAAGATCCTTCCACGTGGCCTGGAACATCAGCATAGGATGAAAAATAATAGTCCAAAAGGACATATATATGGGATTATATTGGAATAATAAAATTATGAGCTAGCTTAGATGGGCTAGGATTCCACAACTCAGGCCTAGGCTTGTTAAAATCCACGTGATGTCTGTGTGTATTCATTTATAATGGTGGGTTAACTTTTAACACAGCCAAAGCAATTAAATATAATATAAATACTAGTAAATAGTTTAATTAGCTATTTTTCAAAATTTTGCGTCCAGTGTATGCCAATTAGAATCCATGCTTACAGCCTGAAAATGCCAAAATAAAAAGTAACTTCCTAGCCAAAGAGCAGGGAGCCAAACCCAAATACATTTCAAAGGAGCAGCTCCCTTAATAAAAGCTACTGCTTTACAGGGAAGGTGGAAAGCTTAGCTCTCTTTATATGCTAAATAACCGGCAGCCTTCTAAACAGAACTTGAGAACAGAATTAACTGCCTAGATTATAAATGTAGAAATTAATAATGTTTCAATATGTTTGGACTCCAATTGATTTTGTTTCTCTTAACATACAGATGATTTTTACACTGACAGTTGTGGTTCTATGTATACTTTTTGAGAAAGATTTACCTAGGATTGGCTTAAGAAAGAGAGTTTACAGACAGACTGCTAAATTTCTGACAATAACAATAGGGGAAGGAAGGAGGCCAGTCCTGATACAAAAGAAATTGAAGTCATGGGAGCTCACAGGTGCCTGAGTACTAGGTGCTTATGAAGAGTATTGGAAAAAGCTCACCAATGATATACAGTCAAAGCTAGATTTCAGGAATAATAAACAGAACTTTAATTACAACATCAGATGACACTTAGACCAAGGCTTTTGAATTGTTCTTGTTTCTTTGCTTAAATTTTGTTTAGATGTCTGATTTTCCTATATCGGGAAGTAAAAAGGATATTTTTGTCATTTGGCAATGCTAAAATATGAGAGATTTTTAAAGACATAAAGAGAAAGGGGTCACAGCCAGTCTCCTTAGATGTGGGGCTTTGCCTGGAAAACTGGTTTCAAGAGAGATTTTAGGTCCTAAGAGAGATATGTTAATTGTTGTGTTTGATGGTGCATGCCTTTAATCCCAGCATTTGGAAGAGGAGGACAGGTGGATCCCTGACCTTCACTAAGGTCAGCCTGGTCTACAAAAAAATCCAAGACAAGAATATACAGAGAAATCCTGTCTCAAAAGAAAAAAAAATAGAGAGATATGTTAATTGTGAGAAATTATTTATTTTCAAAGCAAAGGGACCAAACAACAAAGAAGACAAGACAGAAAATGGTATTTAAAGATAACATTATTTTAAGAATTTTTTGACTTTAATACAGCCAGTTCCTGACAGCTCCCATATGACTTGGATGAAAACAATGAACATCAAAAAGAAATCTCCCATCAGGAGATAATTCCTACTGTACAAAAATGTCCCTGCTCTCTCAACAGATTATATACAGTCCAAAGATGGACCAGAGCTTAAATTCAGGTAAGTTGATGTCCTGATTTGGCAGAGACAGAATGGGAAAATCCTTATTTCCTGCTGCACAATTATGTCTATGATATATGCTTGGCCAGAGTGGCTGAAGATGATGGTCCAACAGTATCAAGAGATATCTGGGATTGTCTAGGCAACAAATTGCCATATTTCTTTTTTTTTTAAAGATATATTTATTATGTATATAGTGTTCTGTCTGCAGGTATATCTGCAGGCCAGAAGAGGGCACCAGATTTCATTATGGATGGTTGTGAGCCACCATGTGGTTGCTGGGAATTGAACTCATGACCTCTGGAAGAGCAGCCAGTGCTCTTAACCACTGAGCCATCTCTCCAGCCCCATATTTCTTTTTTGAAGTTGCTCTTCTGTGCTTCCTATTCACTCAAATAATAACATTATTCCTTATGTCTTTGATGGGGTTAAAGACATAATAGCTATAAAATTTCAATTAAACTTGAGTTATTTAGTATTTAAAAGGAAATCTTGGATATGATAGAAATTATTTAGGTTCAGAACTTTAGACACATCAAGATAGATGATTTTTTTCTTCTTCAAGATTGTCTGATATAAATAGACTAAACATTATGTGTGTACCTTTTATATATGGTTTTCTTGATTGTTTCATATTTGTTCTTATTGTTTTTACTATATGAGTTAAAAAATTTTAGTCTTTTTATTAGACAAAAGGAGGGAAATCATGGGGTGGTGTTAAGCATTCTAAATGTTAATTGGTCCTGTTTTCTGTCTGTTACTTACTTTGACTCTGGTTGGTTAAATAAATGCTGAGGCCTGGAGATTGGACAAAGACAGAGCTAGGCAGGACTAAGTTACGCGAGCTTTATGAGAGAGAGAGCTTCTTTGGAGAGAAGCCGGAGAAAAAGCCAGGAGCAAACAAGGAGGACATGCCATGGGGTAGATTAAAGAAGATCCTTCTATGTGGCCTGAAACATCAGCATAGCGTGGAGAATAATAGTGCAAATGGATGTATGTATATATGGGTTTATATTTTGGTAATAGAATTATGAGCTAGCTTGCTAGGATTGCACAAGTCAGGCCTAGTCTTGTTAAAATCCATGTGGTGTCATGTGGTGTCTGTATGTATTCATTTATAATGGCAGGTTAAGGATTAACACAGCCAAATCAATTAAATACAATATAAATACTATAAATCATTTAATTAATTATTTGTTTTTCTACAAATTTATGTGAAAAAGAAACTTTGCCAATTTTCTCAGAAACCAACATATTGCTTTCCAAAATGGTTGTACAAGTTTTCACTCCTACCAGCAATGGAGGAGTGTTCACTTTGCTCCAAATCCTAACCAGCAAGAGCTGGTACTTGTGTTTTTATCTTATTCTGACAGGTGTAAGATGCAATCTCAGAATCATTTTGTTTTTATTTCCCTGATTGCTAAGGATAATGAATATTTCTGTAAGTGTTTCTCAGTCATTTGAGATTCCTCTATTGAGAATTCTCTGTATTCCATTTTTAAATGGATTATTTTGTTTGTTGAAGCCAATTTTTTTGAGTTCCAACCATGGGAGTAGAGGATATCTCAGACTATGTTGCCTCCCTTTGGGACATTTTCCTCTTACTGGTTTGCCTTGTGTAACCTTAATAGGAGAGGTAGTACCTAGTCTTACTCCAACATGATATAGCATGCCTGATTGATATCCAGAAGGTCTGCCATTTTCTGAAGAGAAATAATGAAGTGAATGGATGTGAGAAGAAGGAAGACAGGAGGTAGGGAGTAGATTTTGGGAGGAGAGGAGAGAGGAGAAACTGTAATTGGGATATAAAATATATACATAAATAAATAATAAAAATTAACAAAAATTATATAAATTCTAAAGTTGTATGAGGGTAAAAAAGCTTTTCCTCAAATACATACTATATTTACACTATAGACACAAGCATTTATAATTCAGTGGGAATTCTAATAAGTTTCTTCAGGTAGATTAATGTAGCTGGGCTATAGTGAAGAAATTCACTTTGCCAAGTGATCACCAGGATATGAAATGAAATTAATCTCAACCCACTAGTCTTAAAGAACAGTGTTCTTAAGGTTGTAAGAGAGGAGGAGGCAGAAGAGATGGAGATAAGTCATTGCTACAAGACCCCATGATCTCCAGATACAACTTTCATATTAACACATTCCCCCAATCTGTAATATCTTGAGTGCAAAAACACCTTCTCATTTATCTGTCTGTCTGTCTGCCTGCCTGCCTGCCTGTCCGTCTTTCTATCTGCCTACATAATATCTATCTTATCTATCTATCTACCTATATATTATCCATCCATCCATCCATTCATCTATCATCTATTTTTATAGCAATCTTTCATGGTTGTGGGCTAGGTTTGAAAAATAATGCTTACAAATTTCAAGTCTCATACTCTGTCCACTAGCAAGTCAGTTAAACTCTTGTTCCCACAAGATGTACTCATATTATGTAGCATAGCAACACATAGGGATTACACTGACCCTGTTAACCTATTAACTGCTATGGGTAGAATTTGGTAACATTTGCTGACATTATACATTATTGGCATCTTCAAAGTTGTTTGGGGGATGGTGCAATTTACTTTGAACAGCAAAGGTATACAAAAGTCAAATACAAATTCCATTTAGTAATTATTTTTGCTTAAAGCAGTTATTTTAAGAGATGTCATTTGCAGAACAAATAGTAAGTAAGCACAAAAATCACCAATTTATGTGAATGCAAGGATGATAGAGTCTGGTTAACACTGAGGAGATCAGCAGAGAGCTGCTTCCTTGTTTAAGTTACTGCACTGACCTTCACTTCACAGTACACAGCAGGCACAGGCTGGTCTGCCCTGCAGCTCTGTTCCAATTTCCATCCATCTAGTCTCTATAGCTTGCTGATTTGCCCTGCCCGTGCAGGAAAGAAAGTAAATCTGCTATGAGATTCCCAGGATGGAAAACATTCTGTTTTTTTTTTTTTTTTTCCAAAAATCTTTCGTTGCCGTTATTCATGATCTGTCTTGTTTCTTTCTTTCCTCAACAGCTTTTAAAAAATAACTCTATCATCTCTCTCTGAGACATTGAAACTAGTTAGACTTTAGGCTTTATTTTTGCATTAAAAAATACTAACAAGATTTGGAGTGGAAATCATTCTTAGTCGCCAGCAGTATGATTGTTGTACCACATCAAAATGTCAAACGAGATATAGTACTGCTTGCTCTTTAAAACCAAAATCTCTAACACAGCAATCCAAAACAAAAATTTTGAAAAGCATATATTTTACTTTTTGAGATTAATATAATTACATCATTTCCCTATTTCTTTCCTCCCCTAAATCCTTGCATATACCCCTCCTTGTTTAATTTTAAACTCATTGACCTATTTTTCAATAAGTGTTGTTGCATACATCGATGTACATGAGGATTTTTAATACAGTACTTAATGAGAGATATTCTGAGGACATTTAGGATGAAAAAATCATTAGACCTCATTTTAATTTCTTATAGTTGTGAGCCTTACTCTTTTCAATCTGCTTGTTCTACTGATAGATTCTAATAAAAAGCTTTACATAGTTTTGGGAAGCTTTTGTTCCCTTCAGTCCTAAATATTCGTATTTACATTTATGAACCACATATGTACCTTTTTGAAGGTTCTGTGGTTTCCACATAAAGACAGTCACTATGTCCCTTGTGTCATTCTTCTCCCTGTTTAACTTTATAAGATGTTGTCTGCATTCAACACTTCCTAGTAAGCTCTGGTAGCAGTTGTTCTTGAGTTCTCTCAAGTAAATCATGCATTCATAGCTGCAGCCCCAGTGGGCACACAGTGTTTACAGTTGAGGAAAACCAGACCAGGAAACACTGTTAGAAGAACACACATCATATACGATATTCCTAAGTAATGCTTCTTCCACTTATTAGCCCCTTTTAAAAATCAATACTGAATTCTGATCCCTTTATCATGAGAATGGCAATTACCCAATTCTGCCAACTTTATAGAACACTGATTTCAAAAATTGAGAAGGCAGAACCAAAGGGACATGTTTCAGAGACACAATTGAGGCTTTTACTATTAGCTCTATACTCTTTATAGATTTGCCTATTTTTAGTTTATGTGTGAGTATTTTGCCTGTTTGTATATATGTGCAATAAATATATTTCTGGTGCCTGTAGAGGTTAGAAGAAGACACTGGATTAAGGATCTACAAGCAATTTTGAACTACTAGTGGTTTCATGAACCAAACTCAGGGCCTCTGAAAGAGCAAGTGCTTTTAACTAACCTTTCAGCCATCTCTATGGAGTAAGTAGCAGCTTTTGACATGTTTCCATCTTAAAATGCTCTTAACAGAGTTCTAAAAGTTTTCATCTGCCTGTCTATGCTCTAGAACAATGTATTATAGTCTCTCTGTAGGATACAATGATTAGCATCACAACACCAAATATACATAAAAACAATGATATTCATATGAAACTTATCCCTGACACACAGAGAACCCAAAAGAGTGAATTATGGTTCTCAATCTCATATGTCTATGAGAATTAACACAATCAGATTCTATATTGAAGGTAATGAAAAATAGATTTAACCAGCATCGGACTTTCATGTATTCTACTAGATGATCAAGATACAAACAAACAAACAAGATACTTTAAAAGCTAGGGAGATCGCTCAATATGTAAAGGGACTCTTGTACAAGCATGAGGGCTGAGTCCAAATCTCCAGGATCTGGGTAGGCCTTGTGTGCTGGTCGGTACTTCCAGAGTCCCTCCAGAGAGACTGAAGCAGGAAACCAGAACATCTCCAGAAGTTTGTGGGGAAGATATCCTGACTTATTCAGTGGTTCATGCCTGAGCATCGATCATATGCAGGAATTTGCAAACGCGTAGCACACAGAAGAATCCTTAAACTTCACCGTCTAAGAAATAAATTGATTAACTGGGTGAAATGATTGCATTTCTAAATGCTACTCAATAATTTCTGCTTCCCAGTTGAAACATCATTTTGAATATTTATTTCAGAAAGTGCTCCCCATGTGAGCAATCATCATATCACTTGGAACTGCTTAGGAATGTCCATTTTTGAGTCTTTCTATGAGACAGGCTGAAAAAAAAAATCTCAGAGCTGTGAGAAATGATCTGTCTTTCATCAGCCTTCCAGGAACTTTAATTCATACTAAAATTTTTGAACAACTGTTTTAATATTGCTGTAATCCATACTCCAGTACTCTGTTTAGAAATTCTCTTTGATCAAGGGGTCTTAATTCTACCTTTATCTCTCATTGTTCTACATTGTGTCATTTTCCTCATTTATCTCTGAGATCCTCAGAGATGGGGCCTATTCTAAGCTCATTGTTGTATAGTTGACATCTAATTCTCATGACCATTTTTAGTTAAAAATAACTTTGTGGAAATTTATTTTGACTTCTAGAATTATGTCTTCATTTTGAATGGCTTTCACCATATGGCAGGAACATGTTCTTTTGAAAAGATGAGCCTGTCTTTGCAGTTACTTCTCCCAGCTAGTGATTTGCAAAGGAACAGACATAAGTAGGTATGCAACACGTAATTTCAGACACATTGTGTAAAATAAAGCAGAAGATGAATGAAAACCCAGTCCAGACTATCTCCAGTTGTGACTTTCTATAAAGCTCAATTTTTACAAGTTTATAATGATAAATTTATTTTAATTTATTCAACTGTAACCAGAAAGTCTTCAGCATTTATGATAATCCTACATTTTAAAATTATTATTATGCTTAGTGCATTCATTTTGTGTTTGTACATTGCAGGGATGATCTAGAACACATGTACAACTCAGAGGACATCTTGTGGGAATTGGTTCCCATCTTCTACCATGTGAGCTTGGATGGCTGAACTCAGATCCTCAGGGGTTGACAGAAAGCGCTTTTACTCAGTGAGCCATCTCATCATATCCACGTTTCCATATTGTTAGAAATAACAGTAGATTGGGTATTAAAGAGCAAACAAAGTAGGAAGATAACATATAAACTAAACTTTTAAATTTTAATTTGAAAAGTGAAAACAAAGCCCACCTCATTGCTGACTTTCTACAACACAACAACATTAATTCTTACATTTAAAGATCTTTTATTAAAGACAACATACTCACTACGATGGTTTTGTGACTCTCTGTGAGTGTGGATAGTTTGTGAGTCTCTGTGAGTGTGGATTACACAGGTATGTAATTGGACAGACAGGAGAACAAACACACTCTTTGGCATAAGCATTTATCCTACACTATTGTTACAGAGCATCACAGCATATAGGAAATCAATTTTTAGTTGAGCTTAAGTATTCATATTTGAAATACAGTCAGCCATGGCTAAAACTCCCACTATGGGATACATTTGTAATTTCACATATATTAATTAATTTTTCTCCACTTTGACCTTTTTATCTTGTTATAAATGCTAATCTCTCAGAAGCTTTCTGTATTCACTCTGGAAGCCACACAGTGGATGTTCTGTTGATTTAGAGAGAATAGTGTTCTGATGTGAGAACAGGATAAGTGTAGTGGAGTTCCAGTTCTCAATAAGGCTTCACAATAAGGACACTAAAAATTTGGGCGTGGCCAGCTTCTTTCCATGAGAAGCAGTAGCGTTTGGTTTCTCACTTCATTGGCAATATATAGTGGTTCACAGAGGCTAGAGAGAGCAATATGTCAGAAATGATTCCCTACTTGACACCAACTAAGCACATCACTAGGGGTTACTTCATGGTAATATGACCATAGTTCAGTGCAAGTAGAAAGTTTGCTATGGAAGATCTATGTATATCTCCAAAAACTTTCTCCTACAGAAAGCTTCAAAGATACCTGATGATTGTTATACTTCAATTAACACTGTAAAAGCCCCACCCATCTTATCAAATATGATTGAATTTCAAATTACTGATCTTATTTCTTATGGCTACAAAATCATTACCGATATCCAAACCTCTCTGATCTCTGAGCCTGAACTACAAGAGAACAATTCATATAATAATTTCCTCTATCTCCTTTCAGATAAAGTTACAAGCTCATATTCCTCCAACAGTTTCTTTTCACAGTTCTTAAGCTGACTCAAGAGGTGAAGACTGAATTTAGACAGCATAAAGAAAACCGGATGGAAGAAATTTAACTAAATATCTGTCCATGATATTAATTACCATGGAAACTGAAATCTACATACAATGCAGAATAAGTCATTTTAAAAGGCCAAAAGAAATTATTAAATGGACAGCTGAAATAGATTGGAAATAGGGAGATTGAAACTTCTTTCAGAGATTTCTTTCTTTGTTAGTCCTAAACTCTAAAACAAAAACAAGTTATTGTACATATAAGTTATTACTAAGCTACTATACACACATAAGTTATTGTAAACAAAAATAGATTTTAGTTTTATGTAATATCATTCTTTAAACTTAGGGGATCCTTAACACAATATCTATATGACAAACTTCTTTCAAATTATTGTATAAACTGATAGTTCTTTAATAAAAATAGATATGTGGGGTTTGGGGGTGAATGTGTTTATCATTATATACTTAAGAAAACAACCTAGGCATGCATTAATTATTTAATTAATATAGTCAAGAAAGTTAAAAATAATTTATTATCATCTACCAAAATTCTATATTTGTAGGTAATTTTATGACATTTTAGAAATAATTTAAAAGCATCCTTAAAGAAAATATTTCTTTGCAAAGAATAGAGTGTTTTTATTTTTTTAATGTAGGTTTGAATAAGTAGTTTTTCAAAGTAGAATTAAGATGTTTTAAATTGGACAGATAAGCTTAGGCTTCAAATTCTCTCAAATGTCTGAGTTTTTAGGAAGGAATTCAATTATGTATTGAAACAGAGTGAGGTAAACAATCACCACAAAAGTTTGAATGTAGAGTGATCTGTGCACACTGATATCTCATTATTTATTTTAATTTCCTTTATGCCCTGGTGGTACTGGTGCAGACTAGTTACCATATAGATGCTTTCAGGTTTTCAAGAAGAGAAATGAGTTTAATCTTTGTGCATTATTTTCATGACATACCAATGTTGCTAGAAAATAATTCAATTAATTATGTTGGCCAAATAACATGTGACATTCTTGTACCTAAGGAAATGTTAATCATGTACATTTTGGGGAGGAGGAAGATTGATAAAAGATCACAGCAGTCTGTGATGTCTGATATGTTTGATTTTTTTTCTGCAACTAAAAGAAACTTCCAGAAAACAGATAATCTTTTCTGTGTCTCAAATTCAATCAAAACCCATAACAATATTCTCTAAGTTAATCATAGCTGTAAATGAATCTTTAAACTATTTTTAATATACTTGTTAATATATTCATTAATATTCTATTAACACTTATAAACGCCTACCACCTAACCACTTTAACACTTAAGAGTGTTATCTAAAACACTTCATCTAAAAGGATAACCAGCCTTAGATGCAGGTCCTTAAGGGCAACTTGGTTTGCAGTCTGTCTGCAGCAACTATACTGTCGACTTGGCTCTGGGTGTTGCTTATGGCAGCCCCACTTCAGCTTGGGTCTGGGTCAAAGTTACACTGGCAGATGCTATGTCTAGTCTTTGGTATTGCCCCTCAATTGTCACACTCCCACCTGGCGCTGAGGCCTCTGGCAGGTCCCTGGCATGCTCAGTCACGCCCCTCGGCAGGTCACTATTCTCTGCTGATTCTGTTTCTACAATCTCCTCACAGGTCCTTGTAGCCTCTGGCCACTCTGCTTTTAGCACCAGCAGGCCACTGCTCTCCTCTGCATCCACAAGCCCAGGGCCTACCTAGCACAGCCACTGTCTGTCAGCTAAGGAAACCTGCCTGTCTCACCTGCTCAGCTTGGGGTCGGATTCATGGCTGGTGTAGCCCTGGGCTCTGCCTCTGGCTTTCTTGGCTCTGGGCTCTGTCACCACATCCTTAAATAGAGCGCTGCTCTGAGATCCCTGGTGGGTCTCATGGCCTCTCATGGTTCCTTGTCACACCCCTATGCAGGGTGCAGCCCTCAAAAGTAAGTCTTTCCTAGCAGAAGCTTTTATGGCTCCAAAAAGGAGGCTTTTTATTTGGGCACCGCCCAACTTTGACTCCACCTCACCTTGGTTTTCCAGGCTTTACAGAGTGCCTTCTCATTGGTTGCCCAGGACCATGTGCTCTCTGCCTGGTGTTTCCCACAAGTCATAGGTCTCCTTTTAAGAGTCTATTTTTCAGAAGCTTTCATGTATTCACTAGAGAAATCTAATTCCCATTTCACATAGACTTTCTTGTACAGACATTTTCACAAGGAGATTCCGTAATGTCTTTGTACAAAAGACGAGGGAGGCACAGCTGGGAAAATTTAGGCAGGCATTCTAAATATGGGCTGAGGAGGGTTCATAATATCTCAAAAAAGAACATTTGAATGGCTTCCTTGAAGATAGGAAATTACTCTTAATCATGTATTTGGCATATAGAGTGGGTTTGTTGTGTGTATGTTGTATCCCAGGGGAGAAAAAGATGAATCCCATCTAGTCTAAGTGTAGGGCTGGCAGGGCCTTGCTCTCTTGAAGCCCAATGAAGAATGACAGCCACTCTCTGCTACTGTGCATCTCAGAACACCTGTCACAGAACTCTACTCCGACTATAGAATCAAAGTTTCGTGAACAGTCACAGAGAAATTTCTCAAGAGACAATTCAGGTGACCAAGAGAGAATTTGCATACTACTTATGGAAGCCAGTCTTCACTGGCATTCTTTCTTTGAAGAATGCAATAAATTACAGAAAGTTAAATAAATTAGCACTAAATAAGTTAGTTACAGCAAAAACTTATTTCCTTTATTTACATGTTCTATTGGTAGAGGTCCTTCTTATCCTCTATGACAAATTTTAGTACAGCAAATCCACCATTTTCCTGGGAATGATTATTGTGGTCTCTCCCCCCTATAATTTTTTGTTTCCTCAGTTGGTTCATCATATACTATTAAGATTTCACTGCAACAATATCAGCTATTTTTCAACTCTGTATAAAATAAATGTTGTTAGTGATGGGCTGTAGTCCTGTTTCCTTAAATCACTGTGATGGGATCATTGCATTTGATAACAAATAAATACTCGGTTGTTTTAGTATTTACAGGAGCAAAGTAATATCCTAATTGAGGGCATATAGTGTTTGAGGCATTAAATGACAGGCTATAAAATATGGAATGCCTCCACACAATCTACCCATGATGTAATGTGTGCTTCCTAAAGTTACTTGCTTGATGCATGAGATGATGGTTTACTATTTATTCATTTGATTCTAGCAGTAAAGTTATATGATTGACAAGAATTAAGGCCTGAGATTACATTAATTTTTGTTATATTTAAACTTCAAGCATATATTTAAAGAAACCTGTAACCACTACTATGAGTTTTTGGTTTCTGTTTTGTTTGTTTGTTCATTTGTTTGTTTCGTGAGTATACATTTTAAAGGGAGCAAGCCAAACATTTTAACCATGTAGATCTGGAAAAGAGTCATTGCTTATAAAACCAGACAAGAAAGAAACCTGTGTAAATACTTAGAGAATGAAATTCTGGACTGTTCCTTACTATATTCTCTCTGTCGCCAAATCATAAGGTACTAAAATGAATGCCAAGAACAGGGGTTGAAGGAGTAACCTGCTAACAGCTCAAGGTGGGAGAATGATGAGGCTGAGATACTGCAAGGTGCAGGCACTCAGAAGCATCCTCTCAAGAGAAGACCTCAAATCGCATGGAGAACCCAAAGGTTTCTGTGGGTACTGTGTACTCTAACAGACATTCAGACATAGGTCCAATTTAATGTTTGTTATCTACAGAATAATCATAGATTTCCAGATATTTGATCGTTATTTCTCCATCATAGCAAATATCTGATACCAGTGACCCGCTGTACAAAATAACAGAACTTGACTTATAAAGAAATAGATAAATAGATAGATAAAGATCAAGTCACTGAGATGGACACAGTTTTTCCTTAGTTTCTCAATTTTAAGGCTTACTGCATGAATTTTTGTCCTTCACCTTCAGTTATCATCTACATTTAAATAAAAGGACTATCTCATAGATCATAGTATTGGTACTTCCTTGGCCTTCATCCTCCACATCAAGAGGTCTGATTCTTTGACAGTCCTGTTGATCATTCTTCTAATTTCTTCAACTTCTAAAGAGTTTTCTAATTTTCTCTAGGAGGAACTCAGGACTAAGCAATGTTCTTCATTTTTTGAGTAGAGGTGTGTAACCAATCATGGGTATTTAAGCACATGCCTTAGCCCACTAGTACATCAGCAACATTTCTATAGGTTACATCATACTTTGAATCTTAAACTATTTTAAAGCATGAATTAGAAGCCAGCATGCAGTGTCAAGCAATTCTACTTCAAGGTAGTAGTACCATTGGCACACAAAGGCAAACAATTTTTTTTCATAAGGTTGCTTAATAAGGAGGAGTGATAGAAAACTAAATACTTCATCTGTTCAAGTATAAAATATAAATAGGATTGTGATCAAGTATTGTGCTGAGATCTTGCTGTGTGGATTAAATCTTTAAGGATTCAGTTAGTTGGTTGCAAGTTATACCTACTTAATTCGAATAATGGTGTGGTACAAGGTCAGGTACCTCCTGCTTACACTTAAAATCCCACCTAACCTGATATTTTTCATTCGTTTGCTAACAATCTCTATTTAGCTGGAGGCTTCTTAACCACACAGATGGATAAAACTTGGAGAAATCTCCATGTTCTCACCAACTGATGGGAATGTCTATAGAAAATATTACGCAATTATCAAGAATGATTCGGAAAGGTATATCTGTCAGTTATATTAAGCAATAAAAGCATGTAGGTCTTCTAATGTATATAACCTCATTCCAGCCAATTACAGTGTAAACTCATAATCATCAGAGAGATATAATCAGGATTTTGCATGAACCCTATGAATATTCAAGAACAGTATATAAACTGGAATTTTTCTAGAATCATATAATAGTAAATAATTACAACTTTGTGAACATGTTCTAAACTACTGAACTTCACATTTAACAATGGTGAATTTTGTGGTACTTTAATTTTAATTTTTTACAACTAGGTTTGGAAGATAAAAGTAGAACTTTAATTTATGGTTATTATTTATTATTTGGCTGTTTTTGAGACAATGTCATTTTATGTTCCATTGCTGGCATAGTACTGGTTATGTAATCTAGATTGTCTTAAACTCATATCAATACTCTGAGGCTGCTGAGTACTTGGTTACATGTACATCACTGTATATAGCTTTATATTTATTTTTGAATTTACTTTTTTATTTTCTATTTGTATTAATATCTAAGTTACTCAATATATTTGTGAAAAATATGTTTTCAGAATTTATAACATGTGAGGAGTACATCCTTTAAATACTTTCATAAACAAAATCAAAGATGTTTGGGAATTCTGATTGATTTATGTATGCATATTGTGATGAAGGTATCCAATTCTTAGTCTGTAAATTATATCTTTCATTTATAATAATAACATGAAGAACATTGTAAATAAGTCATTAGACTTATTATGACCTCCATATAAGGTATTGTTATTGACCAGTGTGTGTGGAACCACCAAGAACATGTAAATTCTTTCTAACAATATCTGTTTCATGCTTCCTGTTATCTCAGATCAGTTTAACCTGATATTATCCAACTAGGGGTGGGACCTGTAACCTCTGTCTCCCAGGGTAACTCATACATCATTTCCAAAGGGATTGAGAAAAAAAAAAATCAGAGACTTCTGTAGAGAATCAGCCACATAATGACTATGTCTCACTGCTCTACAACACCTTGTAGTTTACAAAGCATTTTCATGGCCATTATCTCACATAATGTATTACTTGCAAGCCAATGGCTTCCTGGGAATTCTATTATCCAAATCTCTCAACAGCGACTTTCCCGCACTATAGTTTTAACAAGCCTTGTTGGGTTTTCTTCTATCTTGCCTTTCTCTGTCGATTTTATATTCCTGAAGAGTTATGACTATCCTCTCTAATCTTAAAAATTTATCTCTCCTCTCCCACTCACTGCACTGAGCACAGTAGGCAGTGTCTGTACTAGTGGATGGCTTTCTCTCCATCTGACCTTCTGCCTGTCAGGCAAGCCCTTCTGGTCTTAGGCATCATTTTCTGTGTCTTTGGTAAAACTTTCTCACTTTAGTCAAATGGTGCCTAATGCTACACAAAGATTTTTCTGACTGTTTTTTCCCTCAATACCCAATTACCTATTTGTGATTTCCATTTTCTGAAGCAGGTAATTGCTTCTTAATAGTATTTGTACTTACTATATATTCTTTATTCACAATCTATACCCATTCTTTCTGAAAATGTTTATCTGCATTGCTAAAGTATAGTTACTGAAGTCATTATTTGGAAAGTATTTACTTATAACTTATGTTGTAGGTAAATTCTATATAGCAAAGCAATTGTTTCCATTCAAACAATTTTATTGATTACTTTTGAATAAAATGGAAGCTAGTTGGTAAAGGGTTTTGAGAGTTGGCATATTATAGGACAAGATTTTTCCAAAGTAACTATAATAACAAAGAGATTCAACTAAGTATCATAAAAGACACTAAAAATAAATCTGTAAATTCAAGTGAAAAAGAGTATTTCATCTTATAACAATAAGCGTAATATCCATTAAGAAAGTTTGTGAAGTTTTAAGTTTAGTGTGACATATTTTTGTGTGTCAAGTCATACATGGCATTTTCTATAAGATGTAAGAACATGCTCATGAGCAGGAACACATATGTGTGCAGCTGAGTATCCTCACATGTGAGTTTATTTATGTATAATTATAATTAATTATACATAATTAATAATAAAATGATACATATAATTAATTATTTAATTAGAGCTCAAGGGTTGATATGATATGTCTTCCTGTATTACTCTCCCCTCTACCTTTTGACACAGGATCTTCAGCAAACCCTGAGATCATTGAATGCACTATCCTTCATTACATGTGAATAAGGTAGAGATACAATTCCTATAGATATCCAAGTATAGTCAAGAGGCATGAAAAAAATGTGTAAAATTGAGATTCTGCTGCATTGATGGTTGTGTAACATTCTGTTAAGGAGACAGTAGAGCAATGGTTCCCCCTAGCAGAGTATGATTCTATATGCATAATTCAACTTACCTGTTCATTCAATCAGAGTCATTTTACTGAGAGGCGTGGCAAACAGTCTCCACAGGAAAACATAATGACAATACAGAGAACGCTCATTTAATTTTTTTTCTTGTTAACTTTCAACTCTGTTTCAAAGACTAACTTCAGCAATAAACGCTGTTGTCAATTGAACTTCCTCTTCCCTGTTACTTAAAAGCTGCTTGCAGAAAATTTACGAGACTAAGAATATTAGCATTCTCTCCTCTGTATTTGAACTATTTAGCTTGAGATAGTTAACCAGAATTCATATCTATTTAACATTTATGACTGAACAGAAATGCCTACTATAGATTCCACGGCAAATGAGCCTTTTGACAAATGAATTGCTGAGAATATAACATAGACACTTCTGTGTTTCACAAATGTGCAGGTGAAAATCAAAAGAATGTGAGAATTGAAATGCTTTTGTATCTAATTTTATTCCTTTATGGTACTGATAATTGGCCAAAAGCCAGTTTCTAAATAAATATTCATTGTTCCTCCCTAAAGGCACTCCCAACACATTTTACTAATAAGGATGTTGTTTAGTAGTGCATCCAAAAGGTCAGAGCCTAATGAAATCAGTCTTTCCTTTCATCTTTGGATACTCCTGAAGAAGAGATAGCACAATTAAGAATGTACATGTTGTTGTCTAGATGAAATGCAATAGTCCCCAGCATGTCAAAACAAATAAATATATGATAATTAGCCCATAGTTGAATTGTAAGATGGTTGAAGAAGCTTTGGATTGTGTAGGACTAAGTCTAATTATAAAGGCCAATATTCCCTAGAATATATTTACTTCAATGTAGATGATCATTTTAAATTCTATTTGAAAAATTAATTCCTAAGAAGCATTGTTGAAATTTGGTACTTGAAAAAAAATTGTACTGAAATCTTAAACTGAATTAGCTATACACACATTTTATATTGTTCTGTCCTGTTTTTGAACAAAGTAGTTCTCAATGAATTTTAATGGCATTTAGTAATAAAAATGTTCGGGTCCTTCATTCCATGGATGTTTATAAGAGGAGCTCCAATAGCCAACACAAAAGTTGTACACATTGAAAGTATACCCCACAATGCATCATACTTTTCTTCAGTACCAGGCAAGATAAGATCAGACCACTTCTAACGTCACAAAGGCTTTAGGAGAGAAAGAAATTTTTCTGTTTTGAAGTTTGGCATCTCAGGATGAAAATGTGTTCTTGTATAAAATTTTCTTTGGCAGCACCATCCAAGACACTACCTGACCCGTGACTGACTCAGTGAATGGATTGAAGTTGAGATACTACCCAATGATTCATATGATCTAGTTCAAGTAATATACATGGGTTCTGCATGTATGTAACTCTTGAAATTACATGTTTACTTTTTTTATGTAGAACATTAGGATTTCAGTAGGTGTTTTTACAATATACATAAATTATTATTGCTTGAGTATACACAAATTCTCTTTTTTGAATAAGTAACATTCAAATGTTTGTTGTCTTCTTTAAAAATATGCATATATGTTGTTCAATGAATATGAGCTCTTACCCAGTACACATGAGGACCTGAGTTGAAGTCTCCAATACACAGATGCCTATTCTTATAATCCTGGCATCAACACTTTTGTAGATAATCGTATAATTAATCTAATAGATACATACTTGTCCTTAAGAATTCTCATGGAAAACTCTAAGCCCTGAAAATAGGTCTGAAGGAGTCTTAGTTACTGGAGAAATTATATTGAAGAAATTTCAACACTGAAAAAAATCATAGAGGGGTGGTACTTAATGATTTTTGGTTGGTTGGTTCTTTATATTCCAGAAGGAGATTAATTTTCTTTTGACTAATCAGAGGTATAAAGCGTAACAGTATCATTTTTAAAATGATGTATATGAAAAAATTTACATTTTTCTTATAAAGGATGTTGCCTTCAAACACAGACTTCCATTAGCTAGAACATAATATTTATAGAACAATTCAGATTTTCGCTGTATACATCTTTTTTTTCTGGGATTTTTGCCAAGGTGTAGACACATGCTGTTGTCTCTGCTGACAATGTTACTTTCACCTGTGTCTTTATTGTAGATTTGAATAGGATGTTAGAGTTAGATGAAGTTTATATTTCTATTTGACAGAAAGAAAATGGTTGAATCTTTGATTTTGTTTCCTATTTATTTCATTTACTTCAGTTTTTGCAATATGGTGTGAGGATTTACATGGGTTCAGAATTTTGTATCATGATGTTTTGGTGTATTCTGGATTACCCCAGCTTTTTTGATATTGTTTAGGAGGCCTCTTCTTCAGACCACAATGCTATGAGTCTCTTCTAAGGAGTATCCAAAAAGGACTTTGGCTTCTAGGGTGTAGATCAGTGTGAAGTCACTGATAACATGTGGAGGAACAAGAAAATGGCCAAGAAAAGATGGAAGTTCTGATCCCAAGGTTTAAAAGGAAATGTGTTTGTTGCTCTAGCTCTATGATTGGATGAAAGAAAGGGCAAGGGGCAATTTAAATCCATTTGCTTCCTGAATGAGGTAACTGATGTAAGGTATTAGGAATAAGGTTCAAATAATGGTAGTGGTGGTCTTCTAAGGTTATCTAAATAAAGCCTGCTTTCTAGTCGCAAAGGGGCTTCTATTCTAGTATGTTAACTAAGAAAAGTAGGCCGATGACCTGACAAATATACAGTAGTTATCTTGAGAGAACCTTAGATTCTGAAGACTCAGTGTCCTTCATTCAACAGATAATCTGCAAAGGGATCTCTGAGCTACTTGGTAGACATGAAGATGGCCATACTCATGCAAATTAGAGAGTGTTTCTGGTATTATAAATTTGCAGCACTACTGCCACAGCGCCTCACATTGTTAGTTCCAGCACTTAAGAGGCAAAGGCAGGTGGATCTCTATGAAATTAAGGGCATCCTTGTCTACACAGAGTTCCAAGCCAGCTAAAGCTATATATTGAGACCCTCTCTCAGAAAACCAAACCAAAATGTAAAAAAAAAAAAAAAAATCTACAGAACTAATAATAAAATACCATTTAGAAACTAATTCTATTAGTTCACTTCTGGGAATACATCCAAAGAGAATAACAGAGGATGGGAATATGTGTGAAGATGCTCATTAGGGTATTACCAGTAATGGAGCAAAAGAGAAAACAAGGTAATTGCTCAAAACTGGTACATGTGTAGCATTAAACTGTAGAATGTGATAACACTGTACTGAACCACATGCAAGGAAGTTCAGTCAACATTGTAAAGCAAAATAAAAAATAAGTAATAAAGCCATGTATAGCATGTATATATGCCCCTAATCCATCAATCTTAAATATAAAGTACTCAGCGTCATAAATCTTGGTAGTAGTAGCATGTATAACAAGTATTAATTTCAACATTTGACCTCCTCATAAAAATATTATGTAAATTGTCATCATACTGTCTATATCTCTGACTCTGTTTCTGTCTCTTTGTGTGTCTTGGTCTCTATCTCTCTGTCTCTCTCTTTCTCTCTTTCTCTCTCTCTGTGTGTGTGTGTATGTGTGTACATGTGTACATGTACACACATACATGGTACATGACACATAAATAAATCTCTTAGATTTGGGACTCATCTGAAAATAATTTAATATGTATGTGTAAATATTCCCAAATAGGATTAAAAAAAATAGCTGGTATTCTACACACTCTATTTCTGGTGTATTTCAGATAAAGGATACTCAGATGAATTCAATTTCTCAAGTGAAAATAGAAAAACCTTCTAAAGACTAGGATAACTCTCAGTTCAGCTAGTTCTTGTAGAGAATCACTACACTAAAAGTGAAGACAGAGAATTCACAAGGCCTTAGAAGTTCAGAAGACCTGTTACAGGAGAGGCGCAGGAAGGGCAATGAGTGAATGGATACAAAATAAAGCTGTTTAGGCAATATGCCTCATGAAGAATGAGAGCATGGCACAAGAGAGAGAGCCATGGACGTATAAATAACTAGTCTTGCTCCTCTGATAAAGCCTGATCTTCCTTTAGGTCTTCTTGCTTGTCCAGCTGAAGAAGGACAAGGTTCAGGTACACACTAAGGTTTCTGACATAGTGACTAAGTTGGACAAGGGTAAATTTAAAAGAAAGAGATTTGGAGTGTAACTGCTAAGCTATGAGGCTGATTTTAAGCAAAATGAATGCATGATAGAGACCCCAGGAAATCACAGGTAAATATCATTGATGGGCACCTCAATGAGTGCTAAATTGAATTGTAAGCAATTATGTTATCAAAACAAAAACTTATTCAATTTTGTCTTATATATGAGAATAAAATATATATAATATATATTACATATAATTGTTATCTTAGAATTAAGAATATTTTCTAGTGACACATTGCAATATCCATAGTTCAGTGAGTCACTCAACCCTCATCAGAGAAGTTTCTGTTGAAATTTAAAACACACACACACACACACACACACACACACACACGCACACACACACTCACACACACAACACAACACAACACAACCAACAGAGAATAAGAAACCTTGGAATACTCAGCCCTAAATTGATTATCTATGTTATACCTTTCTACTCAAGGCTTGATGATCTATGTAGAAAAGGGAGCAGGAAGATTGTAAGAACCATAGCTGGTGAATGATTTCAAGGTAAAATGCTTTTTAGACTAGACAGGGAAAATGCACATATATGAGCTCACAGAGACTGCAAGTACAAACTCAAGCTCAAGCCACCTAGCCAAAGAGTGAATGACACTTGTATGCTGTTGAGTGGAGGAAAGTTTTTGCTTATTTTTCCCCAAAAGAAACAATATTATCTACCACACTCTAGGGCAAGACCCACATACAGGACTAATTGGAAAGCATAAAATGGATTCCTAGGTTTTGTTTATGTGGGGTTTTTTTTTTTTTTTTGAGAAAGAACATGCAGTTATTGAGTAGAAAGGTTTTGGTGGGTCTATGAGAAATTGAGAGGAATTAATATGATCAAAATATGTTGAGGAAGTTCTCAAACAAAATGTAAAATGGATAGAACTAAAAAATCTCATCCTGAGTGAGCTAACCCAGACTTAGAAAGAATCACATGGCATCTATTCACTTATAATTGGATTTTAACAATGTAGTACAGGATAACTATCCTACACACAACACACCAAAAGGAACAGGAATATAGACCTTGTTACCTGTTAGTGGGACACTTTACCCTAAAAGAGTTGCCATGTAGACCTCCAGTGCAAGAGGAAGCTCTGAGCACTCATATAACTGTTGAACTGAGGGAGGCTGATATGTAGGAGCAACCCACTCCAGATGAGGAGGATAGGTGGGAGAGGGGGGAGAGGATGGGAGATTGATGGGGTGGGCCCAGGAGAGAAGGGACTGTGATGGAGATGTAACTGGAGTAATAAGTAAACAAAAAAATGTAAAGTCTTTAAATAAAGATTTTAAAAATTAATAAAAGGAAATTAACACCTGGAAATTCTGATAAGAGAGAAGTAACATATGTACTACTGTAAGTTGCTCACTGGATCTGCTCAATACAAACCTGTTGTTAAATAAAGGTCATCTGTAGAATTATTGTGTGATTCAACATAATGATAACAAAAAATGAAAAATTTTAGTTGCAATTCTTATAAAATGTAAGGGTTAATAAAGACCATCACAGAAGAGAAACTGAACAGACTATAAAATAGAGGACCACCATGTGTGTTACAAGATACTATCTTCTAAAAGAAGAAAGGGAGGCAGAAAGGAGAGAGAGAGAGAACAAGGAGGAGGACAGTAGGGAGGAAAAGATAGAGTGGGAAAGGAATAGGATGAATATGATCAAAATAGATCATATGAAAATTCAAAGACTTAAAAAAACCATAGCATTAAAACTGACATTTTGTGCTTCAACCATTTACCTGTAGAAGTAATATAGTTAGTAGTAATAAGTATGTTAATAACAAAATGGCTTGAGACCATATCCTGACTTTGAATGAAAAAAATGATTCAGAAATGCAAATGAAGTATGATGGCACAAGACAATCAAGTATATTATTTCTCAATTTCTGCTTTGTTGCTGTTGTGGAGAGCTTAAAAATCAACAGAACATGGGGAAGGGCCTTTGCATATGACATGGAAACAAAAAACTCATGTTGTTGGTTTTGAAGATTATGTGAGAGAGGACATTCTTAATGTAAACTTGAGATATTTCTGAATTTTTCAATCTTGTAGGCAAATTTGCCTGATGAAAAATGAAATGGATTGTCAAATATTAACTTACAGTTTAGGGTATACTCCCATAGCTGCAATCTTCAAAATAGATTGTCTACCAAACTTCAAACTTATGAATTTAGCTTAATTAATTGTATGGATGTCACTCCAGGGATAATCTTGTACTTTGGATCATTTTGATATAACTGTGATTTTATCAATACAGGGTTTAACAATACTGTTAAAACAATCAAGCAAATAAAGACCAAACAAAACATCAAATTGTCTTAGAAATAAATTGTTTTATAATGGATAAATTAGTAGGTTTAGATCAAGAAGAATGAGGAGAAGGATTAGACCTAATAATATGGATGATCAAACTGAACTAAAATGAAATTTCTAACAAGTGTATTCAGTAAAAAATTCAATAACAATAGAAAATAGATCAACACTAAACCTTCAAGATAAAAATGAACAAATGTCAATGCTTTTCAATTCCTCATTCTGAAAGCACTTAGGAAGACTTTCCAGTGTTGATCAGAGTGCTCTCAGATGAACATTATTTTTTTTTTGGCCTTAGTCCACAGAGTTAAATATCTATGTCCAGAAATTGTGGCACATAAGCTTTCCATTTTCATAGGTACTCTATCAGAACCACATGGACATAACCTCAATCAAGCAGAAGTCCATTTGTACAGTGACACTCTCATAATTGGTAAGCAATTTTCAGTTTTGCTTAAAAAACATTGAGTCTGGCTTATTGAATTATTACTACAGGCAGTATTTTGCCATTTTTCTCACATATTTCCATATGCATGAATAAATCCTTGGAAGGAAAATGACACAATAATTTCCTTTTAGTTGACAAAATGTTATTTTCATACTCACAATGGATCAAGTGTTAGAAGCCCAAATTAACCCCAGGTTCGAACTTTTAACTTTGACCAAGGAACCTCCTTCTCAGCTTTCTGTTGAGAATCATAGCAATAATTCCTTCCTATGTGTAATATATATTTGGCTAATATGTAAAAATTACAAGTATAACAATAAATAAAATGCAACACAGTTTCTCCTTAAAATTCTTAGAGAATTAGGAAGATAGTAATGTGCTGGAAAATAACATAAAAGAGAGTTAAAAGATATAATGTATTTAGAAGATGAGATACCAATATAAATCTGTATGAATTTTTCCTTATGTAACAGAGATGTGGGAAAGGTATATTGTAAATGTGGAAAACAATATGTATACAGAAATTTGAAACTAATTATGGAAATGAAGTAACTCTGAATCAAACTTGATACTATTGGATGAAATCAAAGAAGTAACAATGAACTCTTGCATTTAAGATGTTATAATAAAGACTTGTAACATGTAAATAAAACTAAAAAAAATAATTGTGAAACATTTTTAGCTATCCCACTATTATGTCACCTGGATGAGTTTGAGGAGAAAAAACAAAAGACTTTCCAAGAATACTGGTTTCAGTCTTCTGTATGTTATATAAAAGACTAGTTTTCAGGATATTTTGAGTAAAGATATTGATAGACAAGAACAGAAAAAAAAACAGTATCCATTATAAATGATCATTTCTTTTCTAAGTGTCTCCATAATCTCACATGATAGTTAACAAAATATACATGTGGCTAACAGATTAATGGAAGTACAACCATTCAAATACACATTGATTACAGGGTGAGATATGCTCTGAATTTTGGAACTACCTGCCTGTCTCAACAATGTAGCAAATAGATACAACACTGAGAGTTGAAATTGTCCCGAAAACTCCTGTAATTCTGTTCACTGGTTTTGTTTATGAACATTAGCAACAAAACAGCTATACTTTATAGAATAAATCATTATACTATACCTTGTTTTGAAATATAATATCTAAGTCACCACACTCAAAATAAAGTTGATGCAAATAAAATGAAACAAAAGAACCTTCTATAAATATAAACATTAAACAGATGAGTCATTGTGGACTGCGTCTGGTATTGGTCACACAGAACAAAAGTTTTCTCATAGGATGAAGTAGAAAAAAACAGAAAAAGTCATTTTCAGCGTTTTTAAAGTCATCTTGCAGAATAGATACTATTATACCTAGTTTGACAACTGCTTAAAATATCTCAAAGATTTTAGGGAACATAATCAAGGTCACACAGCTGTGACATGGCAGCTAGTTCTACAATTTAATAATTAAGCACAAAATCATTAAATCTGCAGGTTACATGGCAATAAAATAGAAATTTCTTCAAGCTTTACTTGTATTGTTCAATGTCTTTTCAACAGTGGCTTCAACTTCTAACCATATACTTACAACATTTAGAATTAAACTAATGTAAAGAAGCTCCCTGCATTTTAGTGTAACTATTATCCACAAGAGTGTGGAAATCTTGTGAAATGTGCTTTTAAATGTATATTCTTGGTCAGTTATTCAACAATTATGAGTTCAGATCAAAGCAGCACAAGGCTTTTAAACCAATGAAAGGAGTGTTTTGAAGTCACAAAACACCAATGAAATGTATTTGTTTGCTAAGTACATTTAAAACTTGACATGACATCGTGCTGAACACCAGGCTGATATACTGACATTGCCTGATGGTGAAAACATCACTGCATAAATTCAAAATGATTAGGCGGTGGATGGAGTCAGAGTGCATCAATTTGCTGACCTTAGCTCTTAACAAAATTATAAACAGAAAATTTCTGCCATTATAATTAGGAGTAGGCCTCAAATATTGCAAAGAAAAGGCTTCTTCCTGGTTCAGAAAAAAAACAACTATATAAATATAGAAAAGAAATGATGACAAAACCTCACCAACAAATACAGCAAGTCATAATTAAAATCAAGAGAGACATGTTGGCCCTGGAGGATTTCACCAGTCTGCTGAAGGCATCGAAAACTATATTTTAAAGAAACAAAGACTTTATTTTTAGGCTATATACATTGATACCACTATGTTTTCAGAGCTTTTATGGAGTGGTTGGTTGAGAAATAACTCCATGGTCTGGTTATTACTCCATAGATAATAAAGAATAAAACAACTTTAAGTAAGTGATCTGTTTATTTCTAAGTCTTTAGAGATCTTGAAAATAAACCTAACATGACTGAGTCAGCTTTATAATTTGAGTCAGAGTCTAAACTAATCTATTACTAAATTTAACATTATATGTATATTCAAGTAAAGAACATACAGTCTTCTTGCTTAAATGGTAACTGGAGCACAGAACCATTTTTTGTGTTTTAAAATAGATAAGTTAATGCCTAATCCAACTCAACCAGATGATAAAGAAAAGAAATAATCAAAAAATGTGGACATGACCCAAGTTAGAAGCAATTTCCATGAAAATTATATAAATACAATCAGAACTGAAACAAATGTAATCAAACTGAACTGTAGCTTTTCATTTCAACAAGTATTTACTTCTGAAGCTTGCAAAGTTAATTAATATATCTTACTAACACAGAAAATGTGCCTGCCTGTCTTTGTTATATAAAGCCAGCATCATGCACAATAATCTTGAGCTTAAGATAATTAATACTTTATAGCCTTGTCATTAAACAACACAACTGTCAGCCATGGGGCTTTAAATTAACATGCTATACTGGACTATAAATCAGAAATTATGATGCCATTATAGAATATTTCTTAAAAGGCACTTACCTTTTTAAAGGAACACAGGCTTCTTGTAGCAATTTACCTGTTAAAATAAAACATTATTTATTGGTACTCAGAAAAATAACATAAAGAGAAGTTATTTTTATACTTGGCACCATTGCAGGGCAACTTTGCAAAAACTTTTTCTGATCTCGTTTACTTTCTTTTCTCTGCAAAATGAAAATCACCTCCTTGGTTATAATAATTAAATGCTTTTCTGTTCAGTGCATGTGCACCAAAACCACAAAAGCTAATGAGTTTCATGTTTGAGAGCAAAAACAGAAATTACTGGGCACATTATCCAGGTCATGGGTATAGACTGGAACATATTCCACTCAGTGATTATAATGAGAAGCATGAAAATTAACATCTACACAAGAAATTTTAAGGGTTAGGTGCAATGGACAATTTGACTTCTATCAAATAAAAAAATGCATCTCTGGAAAGATGCGATTAACATAAAATGTACTCTTTTAAGCATTTCATTAGTTATTTAAATTTCTTATATAAGTTCTCAGTTTCACTGAACTGCAAATATAAGCTTGAGAGACTTATATTTATAAAGTTCACATTATCACTGAGATACAATAAGTAGAAGCATATGCTACATGCAGGAAATACAGCACCTGGAACAGATTGCCTTGGATCAATGGTTATTAATGTTTATTGGAGGCAAATAAGTGACTTTGTGGGAATAGGAAGAAACACTTGAGTGGAACCTCTTATAATGGCACTTTATTTTCCATAGCATGCAAATTATTATCTCAGAACGGGCAAATTATGAACTGCAATTCCTCCAGGAGCATTATTTGTTTGTACATACAAAATTAAACATATGCATATGTTCCACTATCTTCATCCCAATTGCTGGCATGGATGCCCATCAAATTTGAGTTATTATTTATATTATATGTGCGTGTTTATAATTTTTTGTTTTATCTTGAGGACAAATAAGATCCAAATTCTCCGAAGATTGATAGCTTTTAGACTCTAATTTGTAAACACAGGAAGTTCTGGTGGGAAACTCATCTAAGTTCATTTGAGTGTTAAATTGTCAGGGCAGCGAAACTGCTTCTCAATCTCACCCTAGATTGACTGGCTAATAAGACTGAGAAAAGGAGGGGTGTTCAGGTGAGCTGGCAAGGCTGTTTGGCAGATCTTTACTCCATGGACTCCATTGTTGGGCGGGCGCTCCAAGGGCCAATAGGCAGGGTGCTTAGCTTGTCCTGTGCTACCCTCAGTCTATGCTGTCCCCAAAGCACTTAAGGATAGTGTTGCGTAAGAGTCAATAAAACAAAGCAAATGATTGCCTGTTTGTAGAGGTGATTTTTCTACACTTCTGCTTTGTTATGAATATATACAATCAGAAAAACACAAAGTTAGTATTCCAGGTTTAACACTGATAACTCCTGAAAATGAATTTTCTTAACAAATAGACAAATAGTAATTTAGTTGCATCTATCATCCTGTTACTGTGAACTTTTTACAATATCTAATTATGATCAGAAGTTCAGCAGGCTAACAGATTTTCTAAATTTTCTTGTTCTTCATGTGATTACCTCAGTTCTAGTCTATGCATAGACATCAGTATACTATATTCTCTTCAAAAGAAGCATATATAAATAGCCCCAATCCCATCTTTGTAGTCATCATAAAACATATGTAAAAATGCTTTACGTGACTCCAAGATCTGTTGTTCAGGAGTCCAACCTTGTGACTTCTCCAGTCTAGTTTTACTCATCACAGTGATGATACACTGGCCTTTCTTTTTTTCCTGAATATAGCTTCTCTATTTCAGTTTCAAGCCTAGCATCAATACATTATTAAAGAAATATGAAGTGTAAAAGCTCCTTTTTAAAATCTAAATCCTGTTTTTCAATAGCATGCATTAATTACATAAATTAAGGTTTCACATAGATACTTTCACACTTGTTTACATGTACTTTGGTCATATGACTCCCTTACTTTCCAGATAGTTTCCCTTCTTATTTTGCATATTTTCTGCACATATGAGGAAAACATGCAGTGCTCTCTCTTCCTCCCTCTCTCCCTTCCACCCTTCCTTTCTCTGTCCTTCCCTCTATTACTCCTTTCTACTCTCTTCCTCTGTGCCTTCAAAATAATCAATTCAAAATGGATCCAGGACCTGAAACAACAACTATCAGGATTTCCCCATATAAACAAGATGAAAGAAAAAAACCACATGATAATCTCGATAGATGCAGAAAAAGCATTTGACAAAATCAAACACCCCTTCATGCTAAAAGTTCTGGAGAGAACGGGCATACAAGGGCCGCACCTAGAAATAATAAAGTCAATATACAGCAGGCCAGTGGCCAACATCAAATTAAATGGAGAGAAACTTGAAGCATTTCCTCTAAACTCAGGGACAAGACAAGGATGTCCACTGTCATGATATATCTTCAATATAATACTTGAAGTTCTTGCTAGAGCAATAAGACAACTAAAGGAGATCAAGGGGATAAATATTAGAAACGAAGAAGTCAAATTATCCCTATTTGCGGATGATATAATAGTATACATAAGCGACCCCAAAAATTCCACCAGAGAACTCTTACAGCTGATAAACACCTTCAGCAAAGTGGCTGGATACAAAATTAATTCAAAAAAATCAGAAGCCCTTCTTTATACAACAAACAAATGGGCTGAGAAAGAAATAAGGGAAACAACCCCCTTCACAATAGCCACAAACAACATAAAATACTTGGAGGTAACTCTAACCAAGCAAGTAAAGGACCTGTATAACAAGAACGTCAAGCCTTTGAAGAAATAAATGGAAGAGGCCTTTAGAAGATGGAAAGATCTCCCATGCTCATGGATAGGTAGGATCAACACAATAAAAATGGCCATCCTACCAAAAGCAATATATATATATATATATATATATATATATTCAATGCAATTCCTATCAAAATACCAACACAATTTTTTATAGACTTGGAAAGAGCTATTCTCAATTTCATATGGAACAACAAAAAACCCAGAATAGCTAAATCAATCATGTACAATAAAAAAAAAACTTCTGGAGGTATTACCATCGCAGATTTGAAGCTGTAATACAGAGCAATTGTTGTAAAAGCAGCATGGTATTGGTATAGAAGCAGACCAGTAGATCAATGGAATCTAATTGAAGATCCAGAAATAGACCCACACACTTATGGCCACCTAATTTTTTACAAAGAAGCCAAAACGGCACAATGGAAAAAGGACAGCATCTTCAACAAATGGTGCTGGTCCAACTGGATGTCCATTTGTAAAAGAATGAAGTTACACCCATACTTATCACCCTGTACAAAACTTAAGTCCAAGTGGATCAAAGACCTTAACATAAGGCCTGTCACACTAAATCTACTAGGAGAAAAAGTGGGAGAAACCCTCGAACTAATTGGCACAGGTGACAAATTCCTGAACAGAACACCAGCAGCTCAGGACAGTTGATCAACAATCAATAAATGAGACCTCATGAAACTGAAAAGCTTCTGTAAGGCAAAAGACACTGTCATTCGAACAAAACGGCAGCCTACAGACTGGGAGAAAATCTTCACCAACTCCACATCTGACAGAGGGCTAATATCCAAAATCTGCAAAGAACTCAAGAAATTAAATGCCAAGAAACCAAATAATCCAATCAAAAAATGGGGGACAGAGCTAAATAGAGAATTAATAAAGGAGGAATACCTAATGGCTGAGAGAAACTTGAAGAAATGCTCAATATCCTTAATCATCAGAGATATGAAACTCAAGACGACTCTGAGATTCCATCTCACACCTGTCAGAATGGCTTAGATCAAAATCTCAAATAACAGCACATGCTGGCGAGGGTGTGTAGAAAGGGGTACCATACTCCATTGCTGGTGGGAATGCAGGCTTGTGCAACCACAATGGAGGTCAGTCTCGCGATATCTTAGAAAACTTGAAATAGCTCTGCCTCAGGACCCAGCCATAACACTTCTGGGTACACACACAAATTATCTCTTCATGGAATCTTAAAGAAGTTTCCTCATCTATGTTTATAGCAGCCTTATTTGTAATAGCTAGAAACTGGAAACAACCCAGATGTCCCTCAACCGAAGAATGGGTTAAGAAAGTGTGGTACATCTACACAATGGAATACTATTCAGCTATCAGGAACAATGAAATTATGCAATTTCAGCCAAATGGATGGAACTAGAAAAGCTCATCCTGAGTGAGCTAACCCAGACTCAGAAGGATTTTAGCTATATAGTAGAAGGTATCGATACTACAACTAACACACCAAAGGGAACTTGGACGTAGACTTTTTATTTATTTTTTATATTTTTATTCTATTTTTTAGTCTTTTTTATCTAATTGTCTGCTTATTGGTTTGTTTCTTTAGTAGTTCTCTCTCCCCGGCAATGAGACACTTTTCACTGATGGTACTGCTTCATAGACCCCCAATGAATGAGGAGGGTCTTGACCCTCATATGACCTCTCAACTGAGATGAGGGACTGTTATTAAGGACACCCCATCCCAGAGAAATGGGATGGAAGGGTTAGGAGGTAAAGAAAAAAATGAAATGTGATGTCTCGGCCTTTTACTACTAATTGTCATAAACTGTTTAGGATAATTAAGAAATGCAAACTAATGGTTATACAAGCCGGTCATTCTGTTAGGTACTGTGACAGCCTATTATAGTTATTTTCTAAGCTAATGAGAAATAAACCTCCTACGAGACAAGCAACATCTGTTTACCCTAATATAAGAGATAGAGAGGGCCTCTTCAAAAACCTCAAGAGATCTGCAGAATATGGCATTCAAAGATGTTTTCGTAACTTTAGATTTTTTTATATCAAGACATATCAACTCCTGACAGCACCCCCTATTCTCCTCCAAGTAGAAGATGAGCATCGAAGAATCTCCAGTGGGAGGTGATTGAATTAGTCACAAGCCTATCTCTTGGTAGGAAAAGCCCCTTGCTCCAACCATAGACAGAATGCTGTCCAAATAGGACAAAACCTGGAAGCAGGTAAGTCAACAGCCTCGCTCTGCCAAGACAGGGTAGGTAAGTCCTTCATAATTCCTGCTCTACAACCAATGTCTGTCAGAGAAACGGGGCCAAATGGTTGAAGATCGATGCTGTAATGTAAGGAGAGAAAATGGGAACTGTCCAGGCAGCCACTGGTATGTCATTTCTTAGTTTGGGAAGCTGCAGGCCCTGTACTTCCTATAAAATCAGATATATTTATCCCTCTCAGGTCTCTGAGGTGGTTGAAGAACAGATAGCTAGAGTCTCATAATTAAATTTTGAGTTGTTTAGGAGTCAAGAGAGTGTTATAGATCCTAGAAGATACTTTTAAAATTGTGTCGCAAGTTAGTATAAATGTTGAGTCAGATATAGAACTTTAAACTCATGTTAATGTTTAGATAGTAGAATGTTAAAGTCAGGTACCAAATGCATATGGACTGGTCATTGGGAATGTACGTTAAGCCATATAACCCTCATAACTGTGGCCTAATTACCTCTGTTGTACTCTATTGTATTTATTATTATAAGAGAAAGAGCCATTTGTTGGACTGAAAGGGGAAACTGTAGGGGGAAATAAGATATACCTTAAACTTAAAAGAAAAAAAATGAAGAGGATGGGGGGTTGAGGGTGGGAGGGTGGGACTGGAGGGGGGAATAGGGAGGGGACTGCGATTGAGATGTAACTTGAAGAAATAAAAAATAAAGGAAAAAAAAAAAGGAGAGAGTCCTAAGAGAATAAGGATCATAACTGATAGAAAATATGGCTCTCTAAGAACAGAGATTTGTAGAATATGTAATTTCATTTCTCTTTCTTTCAGTTTGACCTCTAATGTGCTTTCAGTGTAGATTTTTATTTGCGAAGTTCATGGTTGTTATGTGAATCCATTGTAGCATAATCTGGGGAACCTTATGCCTTTTGTGAAAATTACCATGGTTTTTCATAGTCCTAAATAGCAAGTGTACTCCCTTTGATAGTAAGAACAATTAAAGTGGTTTCTGATCATTTTAGTATCACATTTTTGTATTGCTTTATTTGAATTGTTAATCATCACCAAACTTAAAAGATTATTTGAAATCAGAGCATGTCGTGTAATGTCTATTTTGTTTGTTGATAGAAATGGACCATTACACCATCAAAACTCATTGTTAGAATAATTTATTTTCTTAGTTTTTCATCATCCCCTGCTCTAATATGCAGAGATATGGTGGCGAGTTCATCTAAAGTCTCACAGTCACATAAAAGATAAAAAGAGAATTTGCCACACATTGCCCTAAGCAGAAATATCACTTATCACTGAAGTTAGTGAAGGGTTGAGAAGTGGTTAATTGTGTGAACTGTATGGCAGTGAAACAGCTTGTAGAATTCTAAAAAAGTTGCACAAGATATAAAGAGTTTGTCCTTTTAAAATTGTCTTTTCAATTTCAATGGTATTATATGCATCTAAAATGATCTTATTACAAATACTAACCTGAGGGTCACATGGCCAGAACCTAGAAGACATCTTAATACTTAGTCTACTGATCATTGTTAAGCAAACTTTCTTTTTCCTCTTGGATGTGTTTAAACTTACTAAAATAGAAAATCATATTCACCATGTTATAATGCTGTTGGGAAGAAGATGTGAGTTAGTATTTGTAAAGTTGCTAGAATATTGGCATGTAATTTGCCTCCCCTTTGTGTCAGGTTTTATACTATTTGGAACCAGTTTACTTTTCTGCTTTAGCTATAGAAATTATCAAATGATACTAATAATACATCCTTAAATTTCTCTAAAGAAGAAATGGCACAATTACTTAATTATATAGAAATAAACAGAAAATCAAATAGCATGAAAACTATGAAAGACAGATAATTATCTCAAATTCTATATAGAAAAACACAGACAAAATGGATAGAAAGACAGACTCCAGCACAATGTTGCAGGAGGCACAAAGGTAGCACTCTTTCCCTGTAAGTGACTTATAATCTATTCAGAAGCAAATAGGAATACATATTATACTTGGCAATGTTAGGGTTTTTTTTCTATAAAAGGATTACAAGAAAAGAGAGATTGGAGGAATCATCCTATTTTGAGCCAAAAAGGCAAACAACCTTCCACAAAGAACAGCCCTTATCATTATCTTATAGTCATCCATACCTAAAACTCTAAATCAATTTTGTTCTCATGTTTCATCATTCCCTCTGGAATAAGCTACAGTGTCTGTCTTTCTAATGGCTAGGGCTTCATATCTAATGATTTATGCTACTGAACTATTCAGGTAGCTTCACCAGTACTGAATGACATCTAAGCACAGGAAGAGCCATCACGGGCCCTGAATTTTGTCGTGTTGAGATGATGACAGAGAAAGAACAAATCTGTACTGCACTGTGGGGGAGATTAAAGAAAGAAAGAGACACACTGTAACACCAGAGGGTGACAGAAACCATTTTATTTTGCATGGTCATGAAAATTTCTCAGAATATGTGACAATTATACTAGAATAAAATATATATGAAAAAAATCAGTGGGCTGAGAAAATTTCACAGCAGGGTAATTTAGGAAGAATGAGACCTAAGAGAAGAAGCCTGAATAAAGGAAAGGAAATTTGAAGCTGCAAGAAGAAAGATGTTTCAGAGATACTTATAAGTGAGGGAGGTCTGAAAGATGAGCCTGGGAACAAAGGTTCACCTTGGAGATCACTTTCTTAGAATAAAGGGGGTTAATAATGAATATGGCATGAGGTATGATATACTCAGATGTTTTTTGTCTTTTACAGTAATACTTTGGGGATTGTGTGAATGGAAAAAGGGGTCAAAAGTAACAAGGGAGGGAGAAAAAAAGAGGTCATTACAATAGTTTCAGCAAGAGGTGTGAAGAGTGAGTGGTTGAGGGAGACATGGGGGCTTCTGTGGGGGTGAGGCCAGAATAAAAGACAGAGATGAATAAATGCTGCTAAAGATTGGTGATTGCAGATGTTAGAGCATGAGAAGAGCAAAAATAAATGCAGTGTCCAAATTTCAGATTATATAGGCATTTTCTTATTTGAATTTGAATGAGAAGAAAGAGCATACTTAGAAAGGTGACTGAAGATGTATGTTGTAGGGCAGGCAAGTATGAGCACCCACTTCTTCACACATTATCTTTGCATAGATAAGTCTAGAATAGAATTTCATGTAATGTGTTAGTGTATTTAATTGGTGTGCTTCTCAACTTCGGTGCTGTTGACACTTAGCAGTGGGCATTTTGTGTGTGTGTCTGCACTGCAGGATGTCTCTTTGTATTTATTGTCTCTGTGTAATGAACAAACATATGCATTTTTGACAATCAAAAATGTCACCAGACATGATTGGATGATGGATGGGAAAGGAAGAAACATATATCTGTAACTCCACTTGAGAACCCTTGAGATACAGATACATATTTAGATATAACAGTAAAAATAGAATTTAGCTTCAGGGAAAAATGGGTTCATCTACAGAAAGAGAAAAAATGAATAAAGGAATCATTTCAGGGGCTCAAAAATTAGAGAATGAAAAGTAAATGCTAATGAAAACCGAATGTGGGATTTATGTGATGAGTTTGATGGACTGGAATCTTGAGGAATATATTGTTGACAGAAGGAGAAAGAAGTCACAAAAGATATATATGGGATTTTCATTAGCTAAATAAGAATAGAAAACCACCCTAAGAGCCAGTTAAATCATACTTGATCTAAAAACGTTATGGAATAATCAAAATATAAAAATTCCTATAATCATAAATGATGTTATCAAATCATTTGATCTGAACAAGATTCCAGAAATAGATAAAGTTAGTTTTAAATAACCTTGCATTTTATGTTGTGCTATGATTGAGGTTTGGCTTTATATGCTACTACACAAGAGTTAAATCTCTATTAGTCTGTGAGTGAGAATCAAAGACTCTGCCTATGATTGCGTGTTTGTACTACAGGTCCCTGGAAGTTGGCCCTTACTACACATATGTGTAGTAAGTGTTTTAATCCTTACACTTATAGAAGCTTGGTTAATATCTGAATTGCCTAGATTGAGAACATGCCGACAGCAATGTTTCTATGATGGTAGATGGATCCTTGCCAGTAACTGGTCTCCACTCCATAGTACTCAGGTAGTGCCTCTCTCCTTGATAATTGATATTGAAAAATTTCTTGTGAGATGTCTTGATTCTGTGAAGATTGTTAGAGGGATGTGGGCATGTGTCTCTGCTTTTGTGTGTCCATGTTTTTATATAATTGTGTGTCCATAAGTGTCTCTCTCTCTCTCGCTCTCTCTCTCTCTCTCTGTGTGTGTGTGTGTGTGTGTGTGTGAGAGAGAGAGAGAGAGAGAGAGAGAGAGATGGAAAAGTTTTATTTTCAAATTATATTATATGAGGAACATTAGTCTTTGATATATTACAAAATTTCATGCTACATAATATGGTTGAATTTTTGTAAAACTCTTTACGAACCCCATAAATCATTTTACTTAAACCTCTCAGAAACCTGAATATTCAAAAAGTTGTCTGTTATAACCTAAGAATCAACACTAAAAAGAGTTCATTTGTATTAACAAAAGAAATAGGGGTTCCAAATTATAAAAGTGTAAGTTGTGATGGGTTGTTTTTTCAAAACATGATTAGGAGAAAATCTTTTCAGTGGCTCTTACATAAAAATCTAAAACATCATACCTCTGCATAGAAAACTACTTCTCTAGGGCATGATGATGTTCTTTATTGTACATGGATTTTTCCAAAGAAAATTAGTTGCCTGTGGTTGTACTGCTTGTTGAACAAATCATTTGGGGGTCAAGTGTATTTGAAAAATACTTTTGTATACTGAAATATTTCATAAATATTTTGTACATTTAATTCAAGCCAAGGTATGGCAATATCGTTGTAAGTCTTTGCAAATGAAAGGCTTTTTCTATTTCCCTTAGCACTGCTACCATCTCATAGCAAGTTTTTCAGTGATAGCAACAATCTTGTATTAAATTACCATGGGACATTCTTGAAGGGATTCATAAATTCAGTAAAAGGTTTGAGCTGAGACGGCATAAGCTAAATGAAGTTAGAGGTCGTAGAGGGAAGTTAAAGATCCTTAGGTTGTGGTAGTGGACTTGCTATGTTTCCATGGAGATTATAAAAAGGAGTCACTCTTTCAATTCAAGACTATATGAAGTGGCATGTGCTAAGAGATGAGAATTTAACATGTCTGACAAGCAATTGCTAAGTATAACAAAATCAGAATATATTGTAAAGTTTTGTGAGTAGTATCTTTGCCTAGTTATAGTAGAGTTTAATCTTATTTTGAAATTCTAAATAAGTCTTTTGTTCTTATGAATTTATTATCTTAATATTTTAGAATATATCCTCAGCTTCTTTTCTATACATGCTCAAATCAATATTGTATTCCTGCACATCTATATTCACATATAAACAAATATGAAGAAGTAAAATTATAAGAGAGAAAATGTGGTTGAGAGATTTATCCTAAATCACCTATATTGACATATTTGCCCATTGTCCATTTAATTAGCAGTTACTGTTGATAAAATCTAAGTGAAAGATGGATAATTACTCCCTTCTGGGTTCCTAGCTGTCCATTTTACCCATGGATTTCAGTAATTACTGGTTCCTTCCCTGTTCAGTATGTAGGAACATTCCTTCTAAAGAGCAGGATTGTGCATTGCCTATTAAAGTTATTGCCAGTCTCTCAAAACTGAAGTAAATGCCTTCACAAATAGCATTTCCAATGAATAATGCTGAAATCAGACTTTTTTTCATTGCAAGTGCCTCAAGTAGTTGGCTCCTTTCCCATCGGTTACTTTGTAACTGTGAATATGACAACATGATGGTGATTCACAGATGCCAAAATATGATGAGCAGAGCAAATCTGTGTTCCACATGTGATAAGGTGAGGACAGCAGAACTCGAAGCCCCAGGTGATTTCCATGAGACACCTACATACAGTGGGTTTACTATCTATACCATACAGCTGCCAGCTCTAATAACCTGGTCTGGTGAGCAGCTCAGCAAGAAATTCAAATGGATGAAAAAAAAAAAACTGGGTTGCAAGGTAACATCTTAAGCTGATTTGAGAGATGGATGCTCGAAAAGCATATGCTTTAGCCTTGGAGAATGCCTTTTGTTATCACATGGTGAACTAGAACTAAGAAAAATACATAGAAATTATGAATGCCTTTTCAAATTCCTTTACCAATCCTGCAACCCTGCAAGCAATGCAATAGCAGTGAAATAACAGCTTGTTTCTTGTTTTCATCATAATATTTGGAAATTTATTTCAAATGTACATATGCTGCATAGATTAGTGGTTATAGTTACACATCTATGGGGCAGAAAAAAAAGTAGATTGTGAGCATGTACCATAGAAACAGCTACCATACATTCACACAAAGCATTTCTCACACTTGCATTGTGGGACTCAGAAATAATAGAATCACAAATTATACAAGATTTTCATTACTGGTGCTACATGTACATCTATATATTTTTGATTCATGCATTCTGACTTCTGCCATGCTTGATTGTCAGTTTAATTCATGAGAACCCATTTATGGCCCAAATTTATACTTAAAAATGAGTATTTGAGGGCTGGCTCCATGAAAAGGTTTTATTAGACCTAATACAATATAGATGAATATTACAACAATTTTATCAGAATGAGGATAAAACAAAGGGTATTTTTATGTCAAACTATCCTTCTAAACACAGTGATCAAAATCAAGTTTGTAAATATAAGCAAACATATCAATGTTTTCTCTAATTCAAAATGTAATATCCTTACTTGGATGATCCTATACATTTTAAACACAATGGCACTTTATTTTGGATGAAAGTTACATATATTTTTGAATGTTTAAGAACTGTCTTAGAATAAAGGTAAACAGAACTGTGGGGAATTAGGGAAATATTTTTAAAAATTGCCTAGTGCAATTTATATATAAAGTGAATTATAACAAAAATCATTTTCTAGTTATCTTCAAAAATATCCTTGTCACTTTTTGATGGCAATCTATAAATAAATTCCAAAGTTGTTTGCAGATGGCAAGCTGTCTTTGGGAAGGAGGCTTGCTTGTTTGCCATCATGTTTCAAGAAGCAAGGGCAATGCCAATCACTTAGAATGTTAAGAAGTTCTGGAGGATCAGTTAGTGAATCCTAAATGAAATTATGTGAACTGAAAATTTGAAAATGATTCTAAACATTTTACAAGGTATGCAGATATAGTAACTCACGAACTATAAACTACCAGAGGTTGAGGACACTGTAATGTGATGAAGACTTTGTCTAGCAATAAGGAGGGCTACAAGGAGTAAATCCAGAACAGGTAACTCGTAGGAATGCCAGGTGACCATGGCATCTTAACTGTCACCTCATATGAATGATTGGTGGGTGTGGCATCTGTAATTCCAGCTCCAGAAATCAGAAAACTTATATCTATAGAATAAATCTTGGTAACAAGACTAACCATATTGGTGAGCTATGAGTTTGGTCTGAAGAATCTAAATTAATGAATAAAGTAGTAGAACAATGGATGATGATCCTTTACATCAACTCTGGGCCTCCACATGCATGTGCTTCTACATACAAACATGCCATCATATAATGCACTCAGATATACATAAAACGTGCACACACATACACACACAGACACACACACGCAAACATACACACACACAGACACACACACACACCAAAACAGAATAAAAGAACTATAAACTATTATATATGATTCACTATATAAGTTAACTGAAATGATTTTCACTTCGGATTTTTTAAGGAATTACTTAAAATATCCACTTATCATTTTATTTCATTTACCGAAGTTTAGGAGTGTCATGAAGGGGTAAATAAATCATTATCAGGAATGCATCATACTTTGCAAAGCAAATTAAAAAATGATTGAATTTCATAACACAATTGTACCTGTTCATAATAATCTATGAAAAAACATGCAAAGAGCATTTCCAGCCATGTGTCTCTTCTCTTCAGCCAATATGAATCCTGAGAGACATAAATCTACGTCATCTTCACAGTATGAAGATCACAGTGCATGTGCCCATGTACTCTTCATTCTATAAGCATGATATTAACCTTACTGAGTTTTTTTTAACCAGTTAAAATCACTAAGTTTTGTTTATGCATAATCTAACTTATATAGAATCCCACTACAACAATTTTACAAAACAAGCTACTTTGCTCAAATCAGGTTAAACCGATTAAACAGCCCTATAACCCCTAAGGAAATAGAAACAGTCATTAAAATCTCCCAACCAAAAAAATCCCAGGGCCAGATGATTTCAGCACAGAATTCTACCAGACCTTCAAGGAAGGGCTAATACCAATAATCTTCAAACTCTTTCACAAAAATAGAATCAGAAGGAACACTGCCAAACTCATTCTATGAGGCCACAGTCACCCTGATTCTTAAAACACATAAAGACCCAACAAAGAAAGACAACTTCAAACCAATTTCCCTCATGAACATAGATGCAAAAAAACTTAATAAAATACTGGCAAATCAAATCAAGAACAGATCAAAAAGTGTCATACATCATGATCAAGTAGGCTTCATCACAGGAATGCAGAAATGGTTCAACATACAAAAATCCATCAACATAATTCACCATATAAACAAGTTGAAAGAAAAAACCCACATGATCATCTCCCTAGATGCTGAAAAAACACTTGAAAAAATCCAACACCCCTTCATGCTAAAAGTCCTGGAGAGAATGGGCATACAGGACCATAACTAGAAATAATAAAGGCTATATACAGCAAACCAGTAACCAGCATTAATTACATGGAGAGTATCTTAAAGCATTTCCTCTAAATATAGGGACAAGAGAAGGATTCCCACCTTCGCCATATCTGTTCAACATAGTACTTGAAGTTCTTGCTAGAGCAATAAGACAACTAAAGGAGATCAAGGGGATAAAATTGGAAACAAAGAAGTCAAATTATCTCTATTTTCAGACAATATAATAGTATAAATAACCAACCCCAAAAATTCCACCAGAGAACTCTTACAGCTGATAAACATCTTTAGCAAGGTGGCTGTATACAAAATTAATCAAAAAAAAAATCAGAAGCCCTCCTTCATACGAAAAATAAATGGGATGAGAAAGAAATTAGGGAAACAACACCCTTCACAATAGCTACAAACAATATAAACTACCTGGGGGTAACTCTAACCAAGCAAGTGAAAAAGCTGTATTACAAGAACCTCAAGTCCTTGGAGAAAGAAATTGAAGAGAAAATCAGAAGATGGAAATCTCCCATGCTCATGGATAGGTAGGATCAACATAATAAAAATGGCCATCCTGCCAAAAGCAATATACAGATTCAATGCAATTCCTATCAAAATACCACCAAAATTCTTTATAGACCTGGAAAAAGCAATTCTCAACTTCATGTGGAATAACAAAAAAAACCAGAATAGCTAAATCAATCCTGTACAATAAAAAACATCTGGAACCATCACCATCCCAGATTTCAAGCTGTACTACAGAGCAATAGTAATAAAATATAGCATGGTATTGGTATAGAAACAGAGGAGTGGAACAATGGAATCGAACCCACACACTTATGTCATTTAATTTTTGACAAAGAAGCCAAAGCCATGCAATGGAAAAAGGACAGCATCTTCAACAAATGGTGCTGGTCTAACTTGATGTTGACATGCAGAAGAATGAAATTAAGCCCATACTTATCACCTTGCACAAAACTTAAGTTCAAGTCGATTAAAGATCTTAACATAAGACCTGACTGACACACTAAATCTATTAGAAGAGAAAGTGGGTAAAACCCTGGAATTCATCGGCACAGGTGTCAACTCCCTGAACAGAATGCCAACAGGTCAGGCTCTAAGACCAACAATCAATAAATGAGATTTATTGATTGTTCCTCATGAAACTGAAAAGCTTCTGTATGGCAAAAGACCCTATCCTTTGTTAAAAAAATGACAACCTACAGATTGGGAGAAAATCTTCACCAATCCCACCCCTGACACAGGGCTAATATCCAAAATTTACAAAGAACTTAAGAAATTAAATGCCAAGAAACCAAAAAATCCAATCAAAAAATGGGGAACAGATCTAAACAGAAAATTCACAAAAGAGGAATTCCTAATGGCTCAGAGACACTTGAAGATATACTCAGCATCCTTAATCATCAGAGAAATGCAGCTCGAGACAACTCTGAAATTCCATCTCACACCTGTCAGAATGGATAAGATCAAAAACTCAAATGACAGCACATACTGGCTAGGTTATGGAAAAAGAGGAACATTCCTCCATTGCTAGTGGGAGTGCAAGCTTGTACAACCACTTTGGAAATCAGTCTGGTGATATCTTAGAAAATTTGGAATAGCTCTACCTCAAGAACCAGCCATACCACTTCTGGGTATACATCCAAATGATTCCTCACCAATCCACAAGGACATTTCCTCATCTATGTTCATAGCAGCCTTATTTGTAATAGCTGGAAACTGGAAACAACCCAGATGTCCCTCAACCAAATAATTGATCAAAAAAAAAAAAAAAACAAACAAACAAACTGTGGTACATCTTCACAATGGAGTACTACTCAGCCATCACAAACAATGAAATCATGAAATTTGCTGCCAAATGAATGGAACTAGAAAACTCATCCTAAGTCAGCTAACCCAGACTCCGAAGGATGCACATGGCATCTATTCACTTATAATCAGATTTTAGCCATATACTTCAGGATAACTATACTACAACCAATGCACCAAAGGGAACAGGAACATAGACTTTGTTACTTTTCAATGAGACACTTTGCCCTAGTGTGCTGCCTTGTAGGCCCCCAGTGTATGAGGAGGCTCTTGGCCCTCATATGACTGCTGAACTGGGGCAGGGGACTGATATCTAGGGACACTCCACTCCAGAGGAGTGGGATGGAAGGGATAGGGGGTAGAGGGTATGAGGGTGGGACTAGTAGGGGCAGAAAGAGACCACTCTGATGGAGATGTAAGCTGAAGTAATAAATAAACATTAAAAAGGTTTATATAAACAACAAAAAAGAAAGATTCTATCTTGTAGGTAAGCTCCTTAAACAACTCAAAATAGATTCATAAATCCCTGACATTGACCAGATTCATAAGACCCCCCCTTATTTCAAAATACTATGTAAATATTCAGTAAGGACTTCTGAGACTCACTCTCAGAGACCAGAAGCCAAGCTACAAAGGAGATTCTTCACAATCCCCTCCCTACTCCCCCCTCCAGTCCTACCCTTCCACCCTCCTCCCCTCCTCCCCATCAACCCCCCATCCTCTTCCCTTCTTTTTTTTTTTTTAGTTTAAGGTATTTCTTCCCCCCCCCCAACAGCTCTCCCTTTCAGTCCAAAAAATGGTTCTTTTTCTTATAACTATAAATACAATACAAAACAACAGAAATAAATAGGCCACAATTATAAGAGTTATATGGCTTAGCATACATTCCCAATGTCCATTCCATATGTATTTCTTAAACAAGCCAAGCTGCTAAAAGTCTGAGAGACAACAGTTGCCTAGACTAAGTAGATAATATCCATGCACATGGAATATGTTTAGAAAAACTAAGTCACTTGGAACGTGCATGGAAGGCTATGTAGTGTTCTCCAAATACCAGATTTTATAAGCTGTCACAGATGATGTGCTGGATTTTGTTGATTAAGCATCCTTTGAATCATTTATGCTCTTTAAATAACATCAATAAGAATTGTTGGTCCAGTAATTTCTTCTTTGATGGTATCCGTACTCTTGGATGTCATGGGACTCGTCTCTATGGTATCATATATGTGTGTATTGCAACTCCCAGGAAAAATTTGTCACATAGTGACTGCATAACCTCATTATATACATTTATGTTTAATAAGTAGCACAAACTCTGTAGATCCATGCAGAGTTCTTGAGTAGAGTTATTGGACACTGATAATGGCACTGGCATTTTATTTTGTGTGTGTGACCCAACTATATGATTTTTGAGAGCTTCCCTTACAGAATTCAGTATCTATCATCAAAAAAGGAGAGATTTTTTTTTCAATCATGATGACCTTCTTGCCCTGAGACCTTATTGGAAAGACAGCTAGGACAGTAGGTGGGTTGGAAAGACTTTCATGAGAAAGGACCAGGATTTAACATGGAAGTAGAATTTTAATACTTAAATAAGCATTGGTACAGGTTTTAGATATACCCTCATGTTTCTTAATTTACAGGAATTAAAAATGTCTTGGATTGAAAATGTACTTGTGATACTCAGTCTATATAATATATAACTTAATAGATCAGGGTAGTGTAGGGTGAACACTTGAAAACTCAGAAGTTGACACTTTCAAGGTGTATTACATTTTCTTAGATATCCATAAACTCACTGTAAATTGGGTTTACAAACCAGGGTCTCAAAGAAAAATGTTATAAATTATTTGAAACCATGATCACCACATAATGAGAAGGCTGGGAAAAATCATTGTAAATGTTTCTTCATTTTGTATGTCTATAAAGATTGATATGTAAGATGTTTTTCTTTTCAAACTTTCAAATTGGAAACCATACTGCTTAACATATACCATACGTAATCAGTATATTTTTGCAGTGCTTAATATTGTACCCAGTGCCTTTGTGCATGTCAAGTAAGCATTCTTTCTCTGAGCTACATCTCCAGCCTGGGTTAGAATTGAGCCTAAGACTATATGTAACTATTTCTTATGTTTGGATGTCCAATTATTAATAAGACTCATTTTATTTATTCACTAACATCTGTCTTACATTTTCTCACCAATGGTGTGATTAAATATTCTCACTGTTATCCCTAATACTTCTGTTATTCAATAGTTCATGTGATCTAACAGGTCAGTTTATTAGCTAACATTGTTTCAGTTTACTTATCTGAATATATATTTATATATTATATAAATATATCTAAAACTTATATCATTAACATGTAAAATTATTAATATTTAACACACCAAGAGGTTGTTATGCCAAAGTGAAACAAAGGAAAAGAGAAATGTACAATTATGAATTAAATTTATGGCAGTCAAAGCCTCCTACACAATTTGATTTGCAGCATAATTGTTTTGCAAGAAAATACAGGGAATGATTCTCTCTTTCTTCCTTCCTCTCTCTCACCTTCCCTCCAAGCCCCTCTCACCCTCTCTCTCTGTTTCTGTTGCTTTGTCTCTACCTCCTACTTTTTCTTTAAATCCATCTAAACATTAGCATAGGCAAAAATACTGTACTGAACAAAACACCTTGAAAGTTAAAAAAAAAAACATGAAAACTTACAGGCTCTGTAATGTTTTAAGTTGTTCACAGGGAAAATCTGTGATCTATGATTCACCTAAGTCCACTATGCCCTAATGCCTAACATTAAAGAAGGGAAGAGGATGGTGGGGCTGAGGGGGAGGAGGGTGGAAGGGTGGGACTGGAGGGGGGAGTAGGGAGGGGATTGTGATTGAGATGTAACTTGAAGAAATAAAAAATAAATTATTAAAAAAAAAAGTTATCACAGTAACCAATAATCTTCCAAAAATGGAGTAGAGTGGTAAGGACAATTTTTAGCAATAACATATTGGGTTGATGCAAGCATATACTTGAATCTTAGCATAAGAAAATTCTATTTTATTCAAAAGACAGTAGGAATCCACTGCAAGTATTTTAGCTGGCTGACATGGCCAATGTCAGTGTTTTGTAGAAAAAAACCTGACAGCACTGGTTGGATCCTTGAGAGAGAAGAAGTAGAGGCTGGGATTATTTATGAGATCCAATAAATTGTGCAGAAAACAGTATGTGGAGTCTACCATTGCTGTTTAAAATTAGACTTGATGTATTCATATGGTTTTGAAAGTCAATCATTATAAAAATATGAAAATAGATGCCACATGTCTATATGAACTAAGGTAAACACCTTAAGAAGTAATGGAGTTGAAACATACTTAGAACAAAAAAATGCACCAGAGAGGGAGACAGAAGAGAGAGAGAGAAAGAGAGAGAATATTTGTGTGTGTGTGTGTGTGTGTGTGTGTGTGTGTGTGAAAATCCTGTGAAAACTTGCCTATTGCCTTGAAAAATTGTCTTCCTGTGAACTGCATCCAGGCTGCATTTTTAAGAAATATATTCTACTAGTAGTCAATTTTTCAACCCAAAGGGTGATACTTCTCTCCATAAATTTGATTCCCAGTCAATATTTCTTATTCATAATATGATCGAGGTTTTTCACAGTTAAAAATAACCAAGGTTAAAAAGTCTAGTAAATATGTAGCATCATTAAACATCAGTCACATGAAGTGAGGGCTGGTATTCTCCTGTGCTGAAGCCAAGGTTGCTGTAGGTCTCTTTGTCACCCTTTCTTCTTAGACAACTGTGATAAATACTGAAGTCTGTTATTTACAGCTCCACTACCAGAAGCTGCCATTCATTTCCCTATCCAAAAAGGTGATGTTGGTTGTTATTTCTGTAGGATGTGATTACATCCTAATATCCTCCAAACATACTGTAATGACCCTGAAGTTGATTCAATGCTTCAGGTGCTAAAGAAATGAATGATTATATTTAGCTTTATTGCAATACATGCTTATTGCTTGAGAGTGAGGCTGCGTGGTCAGCAAATCAGTACAAACTATACTACCCATATATGACAGGTGAAATATCCTAAATTCTAGATTGAAGCACACAGTTGTACAGTACAGCAATGCATTGAAATTGCATGAGAAATTGATGCAGACTAATCGACAGAAAATGGCTAGCTGATAGCAGCCCAGTCATCTCTCTAACTCACTCAATCATCTCAGGACAGTGACTCATACAACTGACATTAGTATTTGCTACCCTGTACAGGAGACCACATTTAGGTCTGCACATTATTGTCACTTACAACCTAGTGAAAAGCTTTTAATATCCTGACATTGCTTTGAACTCAAAACTATACTCATCCTCTCCCAGCCCACACAGCTCAATGACTCTCCTTCACCACCAGCCACTATCCACCAGACTAACTGAAGCTTTTTAGTAACGTTGAATAACTTTTGCATCGCTCTCTCTGGCATTGCCTAAGCCCTGAATATGAGGTAAATTTGTGATTTTACTTCTGATATTATAATATAATGATATAATTTCTCCCTTCACCTCTTTCCGCACTTCAAAACATCCCATACAGGTTTCCTTGTCTTCTTTCAATGCATGTTCTCTTTTTTCATTACTTGTTATTACATGCTTATATGCATATGTATATACATATATATTTCTAAATATAACCTGCACTGACTGGCAACTAAGAAATGCTGAGTGGCAGAATTTCAGATTTTGTTAGTTCTTTTTCTTTTTCAGAGACTCTTTCAATTTCTTGGAGGGATACACCCTTAATCCCAACACACTGGAGACAGAAAACTGCAGATCTCTGAGTTCAAGGCCAGCCTGACACAAAGCAAGCTCCAAATAGACAGAAACTTAGAACTAGGGGTAGTGGTGCACATCTATAATCCCATCAGTTGGGACGCACATGCCTTTGATCCCAATACTTAGAATTCAGAGATAGGCACATAGGATTTGGAATGATTTAAGTGTAAAAGGCATGCTAAAATTCAAAGAGAATTGTCCTTTGGGGTCTCAAAATATATACACTTAAAGGTTTGTCTAGTTCTGAAATATCAAAATAATTTCATTTTTAATCTCAATTGAAAGATAATACTTTTTAAATTTATTTGTTGCTTCATGTTACGTATCCATCATATTCCTCTTTCCCCCCTTACCAGCCCCTCCCTCCCACCCTCTACCCCCTAACCCTTCCATCCAACTCCTCTGGAGTGGAGTGTCCCTATATAACAGTCTCCTGCCCCAGTTCAGAAGTCATATGAAGACCAAGAGCCTCCTCATACACTGGGGGCCTACAAGGCAATACCACCAGTGAAAAGTGTCTCATTGCCAAGGACAGAAAACTAAAAAAACACACAAACAAACAAAAGTCTATGTTCATGTTCTCTTTGGTGCATTAGCTGTAGTATAGATATCCTGTACTATATAGCTAAAATCCGACTATAAGTGAATAGAAGCCATGTGCATCCTTCTGAGTCTGGGTTAGCTCACTCAGGATGAGCTTCTCTAGTTCAATCCATTTGGCTGCAAATTGCAGGATTGTGTGGTTTCTGATAGCTGAGTAATACTCTATTGTGTAGATGTACCACAGTTTTTTAATCCATTCCTCGGTTGAGGGACATCTGGGTTGTTTCCAGTTTCTAGCTATTACAAATAAAGCTGATATGAACACGGATGAGGAAACTTCCTTGTGATTCAGTGAGGAATAATTTGGATGTATACCCAGAAGTGATATGGCTGGGTCCCAAAGCAGTGCTATTCCATGTTTTCTAAGATATCGCCAGACTGACCTCCATAGTGGTTGCACAAGCCTGTATTCCCACCAGCAATGGAGGAGGGTTCTCCTTTCTCCACACTCTTGCCAGCATGTGCTGTCATTTGAGCTTTTGATCTTAGCCATTCTGACAGGTGTGAGATGGAATCTCAGTCTTCTTGAGTTGCATTTCTCTGATGATTAAGGATGCTGAGCATTTCTTCAAGTGCCTCTCAGCCATTAGGGATTCCTCCTTTGTGAATTCTCTATTTAGCTCTGTCCCCCATTTTTTGATTGGATTATTTGGTTTCTTGGCATTTAATTTCTTGAGTTCTTTGTAGATTTTGGATAATAGTCCTGTGTCAGATGTGGGGTTGGTGAAGATTTTTTCCCAAACTGTAGGCTGCCATTTTGTTCGAATGACAGTGTCTTTTGCCTTACAGAAGCTTTCAGTTTCATGCGGTCCCATTTATTGAATGTTGGTCTTAGGTCCTGAGCTGCTGGTGTTCTGTTCAGGAAGTTATGTGCCAATGATTTGAGGGTTTTTCCCACTTTCTCTTCTAGTAGATTTAGTGTGACCTGGCTTATGTTAAGGTCTTTGATCCACTTGGACTTAAGTTTTGTGCAAGGTGATAAGTATGAGTCTAATTTCATTCTTTTACAAATGGACATCCAGTTGGACCAGCACCATTTGTTGAAGATGCTGTCCTTCTTCCATTGTGTGGTTTTGGCTTTTTTGTCAAATATTAGGTGACCATAGGTGTGTAGATTCATTTCTGGGTCTTCAATTCGATTCCATTGATCTACTGGTCTGTTTCTATACCAGTACCATGCTGTTTTTACTACGATTGCTCTGTAGTACAGCTTGAAATCTGGGATGGTGATACTTCCCGATTTTTTTTATTATTATTATTGTATAGGATTGATTTAGCTATTCTGGTTTTTTTGTTGTTCCATATGAAATTGAAAATAGTTTTTCCAGGTCTAATAAGAATTGTGTTGGTATTTTGATAGGAATTCCATTGAATCTATATATTGCTTTTGGTAGGATGGCTGTTTTTATTATGTTGATCTTACCTATCCATGAGCATGGGAGATCTTTCCATCATCTGAAGGCCTCTTCAATTTCTTTCTTTAAGGGTTTGAAGTTCTTGTTGTACAGGTCCTTTACTTGCTTGGTTAGAGTTACCCCCAGGTTTATATTGTTTGTGGCTATTGTGAAGGGAGTTTTTTCCCTTATTTCTTTCTCAGCCCATTTCTTTGTGGTGTAAGGAAGGGCTTCTGATTTTTCTTGAATTAATTTTGTATCCAGCCACCTTACTGAAGGTGTTTTTTCAGCTGTAAGAGTTCTCTGGTGGAAATTTTGGGGTTGCTTATGTATACTATCATATAGTCTGCAAATAGGGATAATTTGAATTCTTCGTTACCAATTTGTATCCCCTTAATCTCCTTTTGTTGTCTCATTGCTCTAGCAAGAACTTCAAGTAATATATTGAAGAGATATGGTAAAAGTGAGCATCCTTGTCTTGTCCCTGAGTTTAGAGGAAATGCTTCAAGTTTCTCTCCATTTAATTTGATGTTGGCCACTGGCTTGCTGTATATTGCCTTTATTATTTCTAGGTATGGTCCTTGTATGCCCATTCTCTCCAGAACTTTTAGCATGAAGGGGTTTTGGATTTTGTCAAATGCCTTTTTTGCATCTAGCAAGATTATCATGTGGTTCTTTTTCTTTTATCTTGTTTATATGGTGAATTACGTTGATAGACTTTCGTATGTTGAAACATCCCTGCATTCCTGAGATGAAGCCTACTTGATCATGTTGTATGATACTTTTGAAGTGTTCTTGAATTCGGTTTGCTAGTATTTTATTAAGTAATTTTGCATCCATGTTCATGAGGGAGATTGGTTTGAATTTCTCTTTCTTTGTTGGGTTTTTGTGTGGTTTAGGTATCAGGGTGCCTGTGACCTCATAGAATGAGTTTGGCAGTGTTCTTTTTTATGCTATTTGGTGAAAGAGTTTGAAGAGTATTGGTGTTAGCATTTCTTTGAAGGTCTGGAAGAATTCTGTACTAAAACCATCTGGCCCTAAGGCTTCTTTTAGTTGGGAGATTTTCATGACTGTTTATAATTCCTTAAGGGTCATAGGGCTGTTTAATCTGTTAACCTGATCTTGATTTAACTTTGATTGTTGGAAATTGTCAAGAAAATTGTCCATTTTGCTTAAGTTATCAAATTTGGTGGAATATAGATTTTTGAAGTAGGACCCAAATATTCTCTGGATTTCCTCAATGTCTGTTGTTATTTCTCCCTTTTCATTTCTGATTTTGTTGATTTGGATTTTTTTCCCTTTGCTTTTTAGTTAATTTGGCTAAGGGTCTGTCTATTTTTTTTTTGATTTTCTCAAAGAACCAACTCTTGATTTCATTGATTCTTTGTAATGTTCTTTTTGTTTATAAGTTGTTGATTTAATCCCTAAGTTTGATGATTTCCTGCCTTCTGCTCCTCTTCGGAGTGTTTGCTTTTTTTTTTTTTTTTTTTTTTTTTAA
>CAJQZJ010032944.1:2421018-2432423 GCA_907164525.1 Lophiomys imhausi
TTTTTTTTTTTTTTTTTTTTTTTCAAATTCACCTAGTTTGGCTGTTAATTCACTAATATGAGCTGTTACAATTTTCTTTTTGATGGCACTTAGTGCTATGAACTTTGCTCGTAGCACAGCTTTCATTGTATCCCATAGGTTTGGGAATGTTGTGCCTTCATTTTTGTTGGATTTTAAGAAGTCTTTGATTTCCTTCTTTATTTCTTCACTGAGCCAGTAGTCATCCAGTAAAGAGTTGTTCAATTTCCATGTGTGTGTAGCCTTTCTGTTGATTCTTTTGCTGTTGAAGTCCAACTTTATTCCATGGTGGTCTGATAAGATACAAGGGGTTATTTCAATTTTCTTGTATCTGTTGAGGCTATCTTTGTGTCCAACTATATTTTCGATTTTGGAGAAGGTTCCGTGCCTTGCTGAGAAAAAGGTATATTCTTTTGTATTTGAGTGAAACATTCTGTAGATATCTGTTAGTTTCATTTGGTTCATGATCTCTGTTAGACTCATTATTTCTCTGTTTGGCTTCTGTCTTAATGATCTGTCCATTGTTGTGAGTGGGGTGTTGAAGTCTCCCACTACTAATGTGTTGTGATAGATATGCAATTTAAGTTTTAGAAGAGTTTCTTTTACAAATGTAGGTGTCTTGTTATTTGGGGCATAGATGCTCAATATTGAGATGTCCTCTTGATGAATATTTCCTTTAATAAGTATGTAATGACCTTCTCTGTCTTTTTTTTTTTTTTGTTAACTTCAGTTGGAAGTTTATTTTGTTTGATGTTAGGATGACTATTCCATCTTGCTTCCTGGGTCCATTTGCTTGGAAAACCTTTTTCCAGCCCTTTACTTTGAGATAGTGTCTATCTTTGTTAGTGAGATGTGTTTCTTGTTTGCAGCAAAATGATGAGTCTTGTTTACAGATCCAATCTGCAAGTCTGTGTCTTTTTATTGGGGAGTTGAGTCCATTGATGTTGATGGATATTAGTGACCAGAGGTTGTTATTTCCCATTATTTGGTATAGGTGGTGCTTCTGTGTTTCTTTTGGTTTAGTTGCTGTGGAGTTTTCTTTTTCCTCTGTTTTCTTGGGTGTAGTTGTCTTCTCTGGTTGGAATTTTCCTTCTAGGATCTTTGTAGGGTTGCGTTTGTGGGTATATATTGTTCAAATTTGATTTTGTCATGGAATATCTTGTTTTCTCCATCTATGTTGATAGAGAGTTTAGCTTGGTATAGTAGTCTGGCTGGGCACCTATGTTCTCTCAGGGCTTGTAGGACATCTGTCCAGGCCATTCTAGCTTTTAAAGTTTCTGAGGAGAAGTCAGGTGTAATTCTGATGGGTCTGCCATTATATGTTACTTGACCTTTTTCTCTTACATCTTTTAATATTCTTTCTTTGTTCTGTACATTTGGAGTTTCATTTATTATGTGGCGAGAGGAATTTCTTTTCTGATCTAATCTGTTTGGTGTTCTGTAAGCCTCTTGGATTTTTATTGGCATCACTTTCTTTAGGTTTGGGAAGTTTTCTTCTATGATTTAGTTGAAGATATTTTCTGGACCTTGGAGTCGGGAGTCTTGTCTTTCCTCTATGCCTATAATTCTTAGATTCCATCTTTTCATTGAGTCCTTGATTTCTTGGATGTTATGGGTGAGAGATTTTTTTTACCTTTCATTTTCTTTGGATGTTGTACTGATTTCTTCATAGAATCTTCCATGCCTGAGATCCTGTCTTCCATCTCTTGCATCCTATTTTTGATACTCATGTCTGTAATTCCTGTTCTCTTTCCTTGATTCTCCAGTTCCACTCTTAACTCTGTCTCTGTTTTCTTTAGGGCTTCCATTTCCATTTTCATTACTTGAATGATTTTATTTGTTTCTTTACATTTCCTGCTCCAATTTGCTTTTCTTTGCCTGGAAATCTTTCATTGCCCTGTCTTTTTCCTGTTCAAGTTGAGCCACTTTGGCTTAGAGCTCTCTAATGTTATTATCCGTTGCTTTCGCTTGTGAAATTGTGGATTTTTAAAATTCCTTCATATATTTAAATTCTTCTTGAAAGGACTCTATCACTTTCCATACTGTAGAATTGTTATCCTTTTCATGTGTTTCAGCTGTGGTGAAGTGGTCAGGACTTGATGTACTAGCATAGTTGTGTTTTGTTGGAGTCATACCTCCCTGACTTTTGTTGTTTCAGTTTTTTCTCTGACCTTTAGCCATTTGGTTGTTCTTAGCTGTTTGTTCCTGGTGCCTTCTGGGTTTGGTGCCAAGGGGGGGTACTTTGGTTTAGCAGTCATATCGCTTGGTGATCTGTTGCTTTCCACTGGCTGAATGGGGCCTTGTGTAGAGGTTCTCAGTGTGTCTCCCAGCATTCACCCCTTCCCGTTTTGTTTCGATTGGGGACTCAGGTGAGGTGATGTGGTGGGATGTGTTTCTGTAGGTTCCTGGGATCCAACTGGTCTTTGTATAGATGATAGTGCAGGTTGGTAGGCCACAGAATCTTGGGTGGGGTTGTAGCTCCCCTCCAGCTTACATTTCAGGACCATGTTTGTGGTCCTCTCCAGCTGTTCTCAGGGGGTTCTCAGGGTCAATGTGAATCTAATAGCCCAAGCAATGTGAGATGGTGCAGCCCACTCCAAGTCAAGGAGGAATGTTTCACTGTTCACAAGTCAGAGTTCTCTATGTTGCACACTGGGTGTTCAGCCTGCAGCACCTCTGCTGGTGTGTTCCTGTGTGCCCAGGCACAGATTCTGTGAGTTCTGGAGGTCCCAAGTTTAGCAGTTGTGGTTGCTCACTGGGGTCTTGAAAGGATCCAACTCCACACCCTTAAGATGAGTTCCTGAGCAATGTCTCCCAGGCCAAAACTTCACTGTTTCAGAGGTGGGACTAAATATGCTTAAGCTCTGGTTTCCCGCCGGAAAGGACAGACTTGCAAAGGAGCCTGGTATTAATCCCACAATTTCTCCAGGGCTTGGACCCTGTGTCAAACAAATCTACCTTCCATCCCGGCCACCTGCCTTTCTGCCACTCTCACAGCTCCACTTATGTCTGTATGGAGCTGGCTTTAGAGACTGGCAGTTTGGGGCCACTGTTTTCCAAGTTCCAGTATGCTGCAGCTCTGCCGGAAGTGTATCCTGCTGCTCAGACAAGCTGCAGTGTTTTTTACCTGTGTCTGTAAATCCAATGGAGGGGGCTTGTATGTATGTATGTCCAATGCCCCTCTGGGGAAGCACAAATTTGCTTGAGCTTTCCAAAATGCAGCTGTGGACCCATTCTGGACCTGTTGAGCTACTCAGCTGCTGTGCTATGGCTCTGCTAAGAGTATATTCTGCTCCCCTGAGTTCGCGACCCTTTGCTAAATAGCCGTGACACCTGTGTGGAATCTTGGGGTCCAGCAGGCTTATGCGTAACCCTGTCTGGAGTTTGGGTATGCCTGCTGGATAGTTAAGTAGCTCTTACCCTGAGGCTCTCCTGGTGATGATTCCGATTCCCAGAATCAGAGGCTTCTGCTGGTCTGTTTTGCTGAGAGTCCAAGAGAAGGGAGGAGAGTCCTGCCCATGGACTTTAATAATCTCTGGGTAGCTGGGTAAAACCCAGCACATTCAAATCACTTAAATTGTTGCTCAGCATCTTATAACTCTGTGGCTTTATGGCTGTTTTCCCCACGTTCAAAATGTGTCCACATGGACCACCGCCATCTTGGATCGACCAAAAGATAAAATTTTTTATATTGTCTAAAAGAACCCCACTTTGCTCCAGGAAAAATATTACCTGTCCCACCCCCCAAAAAATAAACAGTAGTGTTCCAGAGTTAGGATTAGGGCAGGGATCTGTTCTTATCTTTCCAGGAGATTAAAAGCATCCATCTAAGGAATCCATGGACAACTGAACAACTGAAACCCCAGAGGGAAACAGATCAATTTTTTTATTTCTTATTAAAGTGCAGTTTTTAAATATGTTTTGATCTAACCAAACACTTAGCCTTTCATGTTTCTCTCCCATCTTCAGTATCCTGATTGTGTACAAGCCTGCTGACATGTTGGGCACGTTTTATTCTTACTTCTGCACTCAAGAATCAAACATAGGTGGTGGTGATCTACTCCTTTTATCCCAGCACTCAAGAAGTAGAAACAGGCTGACCTCTGTGAGTTCTCGGCCAGCCTGGTCTACAGACCTAGTTTTGTGACATCTAAGGTTACACAAAGAAACCCCACATAAACCTCTCCCCTGCCCTAAAAAAGAGAATCTAACATAGTTGCTGATTCTAGTTTGCTTTCTTTGATGTGTTAAACACCATGACTAAAAATAACTTGGGAAAGTAAATTGTTTATTTCACATGTTTTTTTTTTTTTTTCCAGGTCACAGTACCTCACTGAGGGAAGTTAGGAGAGACTCATGAATGAACTAATGGATAGATCATATGAGGCTGCTAGTTACTGGCTAATTCACTGAGACCTGTTCAGCTAGCTTTATTATACAGCAGAGGCACACTTGTCTATATAGAGTTACCTGTAGTAGGCTGAACTCTCCTACATCATTCTTCCTTCAACACAACCTCCTACAATTGCCATGATCTTGACTCTAGTACCCATGATTTTTTCCTTGTCTTCCCTTTGCTGGTATCTATTTCTTGGGCTGGCTTCCCTCCAACATTTCCCCAAGCTGCGGCTATCAACAGTGATTGTCTTTCCAAATTGGGAATCAGGTCAAGTCCCGCCCTGTTTACAGTCTTCAGTGACTTTCCATTTTCACAAGATAAAATTAAAACTCCTTAACATCATGTACAGTGCCATATACAATGTGTCACAGGCTACCTTTCTCATTTCTGTTTTGACCATCTTACTCTCCTCCCTAAAACATTTAAACTCTAAGCACTCTACAGACTGCAGATAGCACAGTGACAGCACTATAAATCTATTTGTATACTGGGAATTTTGTCATAAATTTTCTTCATGGACTTGCCACTCAATTTTTGTGGTACCTCCCTCCTAGAAGTTTCTTAAACCTTCCTGCCCATGGACTTTCTTCTCCCTCTTTGTTGACATTGGTACCACTGTCAGAAGACTGTGATAACATTAATGCATTGGTTACACTATTCATTTATATATTTCTATTTAGTTTGAGATGAGTTGGCATACCCGTTTTTGTGACCTCAAGGCCTAGGAGGTGCTAGGCAGGTATTGATTTTTCTATGTTTAATGAAAGTCAGCAATGTGAAACAAATTAAACTACCATTGTTTTTTTTCCCTAGATACAATTCATAAAAGAAAAGTAAACCTAAATAAGCACATATATATTTACTTATCTTAATATTTTTACTCTTTCAAAATTTTTAAGTGAATTTATATGGTTGTTGTCTTAAAACAAATCAGTTTATGGCAAACAGCTCCTAAAATGCTTGGAGTCTTTGGAGTGATAGATGAATACTCTTTAGTTGATAGGACCCTGGACAGAGTCAAGGTGGACTCTGCTTACCAGTAAAAACCTTAATGTTATTAAAAGATTGGAAGATTCAGCCTGACTGACCTTTTTCCAGGATAAGGAGTGAATAAGGTCAACAAAAATGGCATAATCACTAAGGCCTATAATAGAGTCCTACATAAGCAGACAATCACATGCAAAATTCTATGTGCGATAGAACTTATATTTTGAGTTAGTGAGCCATGTACTAGAAGAGACATGTAGCTAATAGGACTAGAGTGGTTTAGGCATGCTCTTCTGCAGCAGTTTGCCCTTACATGCCTGCTATAAGACTTTAAAAGTTGTATACTTTACAGTGTATGATACACATTCCTGAGTTCTATAAGCCAGTCTTTTAATTTATTTTACCTCAGTGGGAGTTTATGGGATTTCCTTTCCCAGTAAAGATATAGTGGTGCATGCCTTTAGAGGGTGGTGGATCTCTGTGAGTTTGAGGCCAGCCTGGTCTACAAAGCGAGTTCAGGACAACCAGGCATTATTATACAGAGAAACCCTGTCTTAAAACAAAACAAAATATCATAACTGATCTGTCAGAAATATCAGTGACTTAGACTTTCAGGTGGTATTTGAGGAAGAGGTAATGTTGTGTGATCAAAAATCCTGGCTGTCTGTACTAATTCCAGGTAATGTCAAACTTGAATTGAATTGTAGGACAACTAGCTAGCATCCCAGAGAGAAACTATTTGGTGCCAAAAGAAACTATGCATATAATTATGAGTAAAATTAGTACAGTTTAGTATTGTGTAAGTCAAAATATGACCCATAAACAGAAGGTCAGCTTAAATATTTAAAAAATAATGAAATATTAACTGCTTTCTGAGTTCAAATGAAGTCATTGGAATTGCTGATTTTATTTTAATGTAGTACCCCTTCTCTGTTAAGATAATTTTCAAAGGATCTATCCCTCAATTAATCTTGAAAGAAAAGTCTTTGGAATGCTTTAAAAAGGTTTGACATGGCATTTATCCACACACTTTAAATCTGGCTTCAATGACTAGAGGGTTCACAGAAATGTGACACAGGTTTAGATCCTTGAGTTCTGGAATTAGCCTTGTCTGGGTTTAAATTTTAGTCCTGTCACTTCCTTGCTGTGCAATTTGTGGAAAATCACTTAGCCTCATGGAGCCTGAGTTTCTTCAGCTGGAAAATAAGGTCACCATTAGTCTCAACCTCACAGATTTCTGTGAGCCTAAAATAAGATAAAGCAGTAATATACCTAAAGGCAATGTAAGATCTAGTAAGATTCCATAAGGTGTTATTTGTCAGTTTCTAAGTTCAATATTTTATTGGAAATCAATAACCCTTCAGTGCACACCTCATTGAGTCCTGCTTTATTCATAACCCACATGTGGCTGGCAACCCTCCTGAGCTGCGGCATTATCAGCCATGCCTTGAGAGGCAGGGAAGTATTTTTGAGCATCTGGCTCTTCAAAACCAGCTGGCCTGCATCATAAACCCTACCTCCTGTTGTCCAAATTTCCAAAGTCAGCATGACACTGATAGGTAATTCAAGGAGAAAACAGTGCTGGCATTGAAGAAGCAATAGCTCATGATTCTACAGGGTCACAAGTCATTGTCATTCTCAAGATGTGAGACTCTGCCTTAAGAGCAACTGCCTTTGCGTAAATTGTTCTACCAAGACTTCTAAAGATGATTTCTTTACTTAATGTGTATTTTGGAGCATATGGTTATCTATGCCTCCACAAGGGATGAGTTGCCTTATTTTGAAGATAAGGGCATACACATAGCCTAGCTGAAGGCCAGAATGGAATAATAATGAGAACTCTCAGCCAGACACACTGTGACGTGATCACATGAACTTTAGAATGTGACTTTAGAATCTTTGGTATTAGAGCCAAAGACAAAATCTGAAAGAACACTGGGCAAAGAGAAAATATATTATTTTACACTTTGCACTTCTTTTGAGGTCCATATCAGTTTTTAGTTTTTATATTAAAATACCTGTGAGAATTGTTTCACTCCAGCTACTTACGTTTGAAATCTATAAAGCAGGCTTAATTTCTAATGCTGTTGTGAAAATGATAAGGAAAAATAGGAAGCCAAGTTAATCAACCACTAATATTAATCAATTTAAATTTAATCAATAAGTAAATTTATTTAAATTTACTTTTAAAATAGTGTTTAATTATCATTGACATATATATATATATAAAGCAATAGACACTAAATCAAATATACAATAAACTCAGATGGACAATTACAATAACTTACACTATTTAACAATAACCCAAGATTTATATCATTTATCTTTTCATATTTAAGTGAAAGAAGGGAAAGATAAAAAGTGATATTGCAGGGCAATAGATTCTAATCTTCAGTATTTTCTAATTCTTTGGGAGGTTGTGTCTGTGATGAATTTTTCTGTGTATGTATTTCTAAGAATGTATTCAAGACAGGGGAAGTGTTGGGCAGTATTTGGACAAAGAAAATAAGATATTATAAAGGGAGTAAAATAGACAAAGTACAAATTTATTTGCAAGTAACTTATTACAGGTAGAAGAGCATGTAGGAATAACCAGGTAGTTAAAATAGTTAGATTTATATTTGGCTATTTTAAAACAGTGATGAATTAGCTGTCTCTAGGGAAGGAGCAGAACAAGAGTAAAATGTGTGAAAGAATGTAATGAAGTCTATAAAATCCCTGAAGAATAACCACGTTTATATTCTAAATTAGATTGGAAAAGTCTATGCTCAATAGAGGATTCAATTAGGTAAGATCAATTATAACAACTGCACATTTTCACCAAGTTAAAAAGAAAAGCAAAAGTATATTCTAGCCAAGTAAAATTAATTTATATTTCATTACAAAGTTCTTGAAGACAGCATAAATTTGACAGTAGAAAAGAATTAATTTGGGTTTTCAGTCACTGCTTTTTTGTAATGAATGTACCTAGGTTTCTATAGACACCCATCCACACAAAAATATAGTGGTAAATCATAAGAAATTTGTTCAGCTTAGGAAAGTCAGGTAAGGGAGATGGCTAGTGATTTGGTTGGTTAATCATCTTTGTATAGTTTACTGAGTGTTATTAATGAGAATTACATTATTTTATAGGCATAAAATTGTCTTTCAATGTTTCCCTTATTCTCTATAAAAGTGGTATTATCTAAAAATACTTGGTGACTTTGGCTCTCTTTAGAGTTACTTAGAATATATGCTAAATCATATTCATAATTTTATTTAGATTTATCCTCTAGTTATTAGGATTTGAATGTGTTATTCAATAACTACCAAGGGTTGCAAGTTTGTGAAGATACAACACCTTGAAGGAAGAGAAAGAGAGAAGAGAGATAGATAAAGGGAGAGAGAGAAGGAGAATGGGAATAAGAGATAGAGAGGTGGGGAAGAAAAACAAGGAGTGAACAAAAGGAAGAAGAAAAATAAAGACTAAAAATTACAATAGTTGACACTTTAAAATCAAGCTTAATCAGTTAATATAAATACTTTCTGGAAGAAAGTAGAGGACAGTATTATATTAACTAAGAAAATGGAAACAGAAAAATAGAAATTGTTCTGGGTTTTGTTTCTATTTAAAAAACAAGTATAACACTGGCCACCAAATAGAGCTGTTTTTGAACAGAATTTCAATAGTGGGTAGCCTAGTAAACAGTGAACTCAAGGAATATAACAATGAATGTCTAATTCAAAACTTTGTAAGATCTGAGAGATCTAGACATTATACAAGATATGAGTACAGGAAACGAAATTTTGTTGTAGACTTAAAATTTATACTTATAGCTCAAATATATGACAGCTTTATTGCTAAGTGAATAGAGGCCCGACAGCATCAATGGGATAGTTGATGTCTTCTAATAATTTCAGAGGTTGGAGTGTTTGCTGAGGGCAGAGTAAGTTAGGGTGTAAAACATTACTCTGCAATCTATTCAAAATTATCTTCTGTTGATTTCATTTGTAATAACTTGAATTGAAGGGTTATGACAAAATATGAGCCAGGAGACCAGTAATAAATTTGTATATATGGAAAACATTTTCATAGTATCCAAATGATATATTTGCTGCATTAATTGTATTGTGAGCATTATTGCTGACATTGCTTCCATTCCCTAAAGCAAGACTTTGGAGCCAATATATAGTTAGAAGTTAAGTGGCCGTAGATTCAACACTCAGGGCTGACTGGGAGTAATGTGGACTACAGTGTTTTTAATTTGCCCTGACTAACTTAAACTTCTCAGTTGAGAGCATATTTAAAGGATTGATTTATATCAAATGTTTGGATCCTCCTGCTTCTAAGAATTTTATTAGAGATATTTGACAAGGAATGATGGCACAGATCATGTGATTTTCACTATTCAAGTAGATATGAAGAAAAAAAAAGCCTAACTCCCACTATTTTTGTTAATAATGTTGCTAATATCATTGTTTACATTTCTTATTTAGAAATAAAGATTATTTAAATGTTCTCTAGTGTATATATTCCCAAAGAGAGAAAAGCTTGACATTGATGGCTCCAAGGATGACAGCTCCAGTTATACTTAGTGTCATTTTGATTTCTTGCCTATTTTATAGTCTTTGAAATCTGATGAGCATTGAAGAAGTAGCACTTTTAACTTAGATGGATGGGGCAAAACATAACAGACTTTTAAGCCAAATCATTCATTTCACTTCCTTAGTACTGAACTGAAGATTTGACCAAGAAAATTGCCCACATCTCTCTAAGCAGAAAAATAATGAAATCAATCATCATGAAAAAAAAATTAGTAAAATTTAAAATATATTTAAATATACTTCAGGTAATCATTGTGAAATTAAATACAAATGATAGCTTGAGAACATATTTTCAACAGACACATCAACATGAGTGTAACACCAATTATACATAAAACTTTAGAGCTAAAACAAGAAAAATCCTAATTCTCAGGATAAAAACAGTGACAAAGAAATAAACAGTGTGCAAATGAACCTATAAGAAACTGAGTTTGAACTGACATCAATCAATTAAATTAGAAGTAAAGAAACAAACTACCATTTGTCACCAAACATTGTTTGTACTTTTTTTCTCCTCCAATATTGGAAAAGATCTGAAATGTTGGAATGAAGATTCAAAAGACAAACCATATCTTATTTCAATAATTGTTGCAACCACTTTTACCTGGTGTATTTTCTAAAGTCTTTGGAAACTATTTAACGTTAAGAAATGTCTTCAAACTAATAATATACATCCAAAGATATGAAGCACGTTTCAAGATGTAGGCTTAGGGTTTAAGCAAGAACTTCTGGCCACATCTCAAATAAGCACTCCATTATCCATGATCAGCAGGTAGGACTAAGTGAAACTTTACATATTCTTCACCACAATAGACACTATCACTCGTCAGAGAACACAGTACACAGGGTGGGAGAATATCTTTATCAGATATACTTCCTACAGAAGTCTAACATACAGAATTCACACAGGTTTGAAAAAAAAACTAGACACTAGAAATATACAATAAACAAGAAAAATAAAAATACAAGTTAACAAATGGGCTAATGGAATTCACAAATTCCATTAGAAATTGAGAAATTCTCAAAAGAAGAAACTTAAAACTGTTCAATGAGGACTTTTAAAGTGTTGAACATTTCTACTCATTAGGAAATGCAAATTAAAACTGTTGAGAGCCACTTAATCTTAGTTAAAATGGCTTTCCTCAAGAAATCTGAAAACAGATGCTGGTGAACTTGTGGAGGAAAAGGAATACTTACTCACTGATGGTGTGAGTATAAACTACAATGGCCATTGTGGAAATCAGTATGAAGACTTCTCCACAAAATAACAAGTAGAGTGCCATATGAACCAATTATACCAACTCTGGGTGAGTCAAAGGATTGTACCCTTAACATAGAAATATTTATACATGCACATTTATTGTGGCTGTCTGAAACCGAACTTTTAAGTTATTATTTATCACTTATTTATTACTAA
>CAJQZJ010032944.1:2437423-2501914 GCA_907164525.1 Lophiomys imhausi
TTCCAGTGTTATGGCTATTTCTCTGTGAGAAGTGGGAAACAACTGGATTGGGAAAGAAAAGGAGGATTGTTGATTGTTTTAATAATGAAGTCATTAAAAGATAAGCACAAGCTAATTATACTTCACAGTTAAAGGCATATGCCATTGATTTCCAGATACATCCTTCTTCTTGCATTGGCAATGTTTTCTGCTATGCGTAGAGAAGTTCCAAATTTGTTCACTGTCAAAGAACGACATGTCTCAGAGATCTGCATTCATTGCAAGCAAGAAATAATAAAGTCAACGTTTCTGTAGGTTACAGGATCAAATTCAAATTGTAGCTACACTAAGGTGTCTGAGAGACTCTACTGCTTCATTTAAAGACTCTAAGGATGCCTGGAAGGCTTCTTGTAGATTGACAGGGATCTTTCATATCCTCAGGAAATATTTCAGGTAATCTATAGTCCTTAGAGGATATAATTGATATTGACCCAAGTAATGGCATCATGTCATTGTTGTTCTGAGTAACAAAGGGTTTTGTTGCTCTTTTTTTTTTCAAGTATCTTTTTATTACTTATTTGTAGGCAGGAATGGTTTACATATTTGGATACAAGTTTTGGGGTAGTATCCATTATTTTCTAAATATATAATTTTGAGTATTGGCTTCATTAACATTATCTTCTTTATATTAGTTTTGATTAGCACAAAATTTATTAGATACCCATATGACTTTTTTGATACAAAATTAATATTATATTTGGCTAAATTGGTACTGATTATTGTATATTAATGCAAAATTAAGATTGTATTGGGCTACATCGGTATTGATCTTTGTATATTGATACAAAATTAAGATTATATTTGCCCACATTGGTATTGATCTTTGTATATTGATACAAAATTAAGGGTAACGCTTCTTAAAGGTATTGTTCCTAGTAATGCTTAAAAATGAAATGTAAAGTTTTGGCCTCTTGCTACCAACCATCATAAACTGTTTAGGATAATTAAGAAATGGAAACTAATAGTCATGCCAATGTGTCATTTTGTTAGTTACTATGACAGTCTATCACAGTTATTTTCTAAGCTACTCAGAAATCAAGTTGCTAAGAGACAAGCAACATTTGCTTATCTAAATATAAGAGATAGATAGGGCATCTTCAAAAACCTCAAGAGATCTGCAGAATATGGCATTCAAAGATGTTTTCTTAACTTAAGATTTTTTGATATCGAGACATGTCAGCTCCTGAAAGCATCCCCTATTCTACTCCAAGTAGAAGATGAGCATCGAAGAATCTCCAGTGGGAGATGATTGAATTGGTGGTAAGCCTTTCTCTTGGCAAGAAAACCCCCATATGACTATTTTAAAAAAACTGGTTTTGAGTTTTTTTTTGTGTGTGTTTTAATTTGCTCATTTAATCCAAACCCCTGTTGTCTTCTTTCCCTTTGTAGCCTTCAGCACACATTCTTTTTCTTTCTTTTCCATTTTTTTTTTTTTTTTTGGTGTTAGGAGTGCTTTTGTAATGGAACTTTATGCTATTCTATTTTTGTCATTAGAAAATGAATTTAGGAAAAACACATAATAAAAATACCACAAGAAACATCAACAACAAAAACAAAAAAAATACCATACAAGTAAAAACATCTACTAAAAACACAGTTAATAAATAAATCTTGCTTCTACCCAGGACTACCAGAGGCTACATGGGTTTGGGACTCAAATCATTATCTAGCTCAGCCATCATCAAAGAAGCTTTCTCCTGTCATAGATAGGAACTAACACGGAGATCCACAGTGAACAATGTGACCGGAGTACATATTTCTTGGAACACTTAGTTCTGTCTTTAACTTTTTATTTGTTACATCCCGATCACAGCCCCCTCCCTCCTCTAAACTCAGTCCTACCCTTTTACCTTCTTGCTCTTTTCTTCCCTCCCTTTCTCCTCAGCAAAGGGGGAAACACCTTCCCCCTTCCCCCGATGCTGACTCTTCAAGTTGCATCAGGGCTAACAGAATCCTCTTACACTGAGGCCAGACGAGCCACCCCAACTAGGATAAAGTGATCCACAAGCAGGTAACAGAGTTCATGTCAGAGATAGTCTGCCCTTCATTTGCTAAGGGATTTATATGAAGAACAAAATGTCTTCCAGCTACATATGTGTAGAGGGCCTAAGTCCAGTATATACATGCTTTTTTGGTTGGTGCTTCAGTCTTTGTAAGCTCCCAGGGACCAAGGTTAGTTGATTGTGTTGGTCTTTATGTGGAGTTTGTATCCCCTCCAGATCCCTCCATTCTTCCTATTCTTATAAAAGACTCTCTGAGTTCCACCTAATGTTTTCTAATTGAGACATCTTCATCAAACCCCTCCCCTCATGGCTCAGGGAGCTATACAGAAGAAAGGGGGGAAGAATGGAAGAGTCAGATGGGATGGAAACGGTATCTTCCAGTCACAGTAAGACTGGCACAAATATGAACTCACAGAGATTGTGGAAGCATGCACAGGGCCTACACAAGTTCAAGCCAGCTTTGATCTCCAGCAATGAAAGGATTAAAAGGTTCCTGGATTACACTTCTAACCAATAATTTATCTGCAATTGACATCCACTTTCAAAGGAATAATTTATTTTCTCCAATAAACTTTTAATGGGTCTATTAACCACATAACTGTAGGCCCCATGTCCAGCAGTAGATGACCAACATGAAATGAACTCAGTGGCACTTTTATTTTTATAGACGCTTTGTCACATATTGCTTTGTTGGTGCATTTTTTGTTTTATTGTTTTTTCCTTTGCTTGAATATTATGTTTTTCTGATTTATGTGGTTTTATGTTATATGTTTGTGTGTGTGTGTATAAGAGAGATGGGGAGAGAGAGAGAGAGATGGAGAGAGAGAGAGAGAGAGAGAGAATGTGTTTTTTGTGGTTTGACTTTTGTTTATTTGCTTGTTTCTTTTCTAAAAATAAATAAAGGGAATAAGGGAGTAGAGCTGAGTATGTTGAGATGTGAGAAGAATTTGGAAGGATTTGGTGGATACAAAACCTTGATTACAATGCAATGTATGAACAAAATATTTTGATAAAATATTAAAATTCAGATTTTAAACTTGTAGTTGGTTTTGAAAATTCATTTATTTGTTTGTATGATTTTTCCATTTTTATGCTGAAATCCCCACATTTCAGAAAAATGCTTCCATCTCAGGCAAAACAGAACTAGCTACTAGATGTCTGGAACACAATAACCAGTATTACGTTACCATGTTGGAGATGATGATGCTCTCCTTACAAGAGCTGGGTATGAGAAGACCAGCTTTTCTAGATAGCACGTGGTACAATTAGAAAATTTCCATCACTTATATCCATGCATGGAGTGTTCTTGATAATTGATCCTCATAATATTCCCAAAAGTTCACCATTGTTGTAGTATGATACACCACCACTCATATCTCTCCAGAAAAAGCACAAAATACAGGAAAATCTTAACTGGAGCATGTCATATCCTCTAGGAAATAACTTGTTTCAAACTCTCATCCCTAAAGCATCATTGCACTTTGCACATTCTTCTGGAACCTCTCTCTGGGGCTTACTTACTTTCACAGCTTTTATTTAGTAATGTATTCCAACATCTCTCTGTAGTAAGACCTGACTTTTATATACAATAGCACCCAGAAAATTGTTGTAAGAAAAGTAATGGGCAATGGGTCTTTTGACTATAAGTGTTTTTATGATGTTCTGGGAGCAACTACGAAAATACCCCTTCAAGTACTGGAATAAACAGTTACAGAATTCACATTCATTTAAGGCAGTTGTTTGTGGAAGGAAAGTAGATATTTTATAGCTGCCCTACTCACATGAACTACTTGTTATAATATGTAACATATGGTTTGAATTATTTGTAATTACTCATTTACATTGTTCCTGGTTCATACACCCATCCGATATGAGTCTATAGATTCTATTTAAACCAATATTTTATACAAATAGTTCATGATTCAAGAAAATGTACAGTTCTCACACTATCAAAAAGCTTGAAATGATAACAGATTATTAAATCAATGAAAGTAGGCCTGGATAAATCTGACAGCATGAATATCAAATTAGAAAACAAATTCTTGTCAAAAATGAAAAAAATTCAATTGATTCTTTAGATATTTTAGTAACATTCATATGTTCAATTGCACAGATGTTTGGATTCACTGTGTAAATGAAACATCCCAATGTTTACCTGCGTTGATCTAATTCTTTTCAGCTGTTTTCAAATGACTCACACTATGTGGGTATTCTAAATATTTCATAGTTCAGTTCATGGGATCTTGCTAAAAGTATGTAGAAGATTTTTCTATTAGAAGTGTTTCTTTAAAAACTAACACTTTCTGTTCTGAGAATCTTTAAGTGTCCAACTATCTTTTCCTTCTGGCCCTCTCCATCCCTCTCTCCTCCTTTATCTCTTTCCATTTTTTTCTTTTGAATTGTTATAAATGTTTGACAGACTGCTATAGAATTATCAATTTCTCCAGGTTGTCTATGTGAAATATGAGTGAATTATAGCCTCCTTTCATTTGAGATAGGAAGTATAAAACAATGGTCATAAGATTTACATGTGCTTTTAAATACTTAAACGCAATTTCCTCTTTCAATCTGTTTGAAGCTTGTAAAAAGGCAGCCTTCTTGTATTTGTTACTAATTTTAACAATTTTATTCAGAGTAAAAGTCCTTCAAATATGTACTATTCCAAACTAGAGTTTATATTTGCTCTTGGTTAAACCAGCAAGACCCACAGTCACATGTGCTATGGTTCAGGTAATCATGGCAAGCCATTCCAGTAGTGATTAAAATAAGAATTTTAAGAAACAATCTTTTGCAAGCCTTTTAAATTTTTCAATAGTGTGGTATTAAATGAAAAGTAATCATAGATATATTCCCTATCTTATATTACAAATATTATATTCCTGACTTTCTAAGAATAAAATGTTATTTTACTTCAAAGGAAGCAGATATGTTTACATAAAAGTATTTGAAATCTCTAGATCATTTAATGTTAATCATATTATATAAGCTGTGATTATTTGTAGGCAGGATATCTTTCTTCCTAAAAAGATACTGAGTTGTCAATACGGAGATATATATATATATATATATATACACACATATATATGACATCACAATTTTGGTTGCAGGACACAAAGAAGTCAATTTTGAACTGATCAGGAAACTCTCCACAGTCTAGTTTCCATGATGTTAGTATGTACCATGCTGACTACTAAGGGAGAACATATTCAGTGGTTACACTCAACACTGAACTGGGGACCCTGCATTCCACAACACTGACCTGTCAGATAAGATATATTATTTGGTGCAATAGTAGAACTGAGGTTGACTAGCTATTCTCTTGACTGAAATTAAGACTTCCTCCACAGAAGAAAATCATGTCTAATACTATAAACATGGTCAAAGCCCATAGTTAATAAAGTCATGGCCCTAGAGGGGACCTGTTGTTGTTTGTTTTCCTAATTAGTCATGACAAAAGATTATCTCCATTGTATTTATATTATTTATATTTATGTCCATAAACTGGTGCTGTTCCTACTGCAGTGATTGATAATTAATGAAGAGATACTTTACTGTTCTGAGTCTAAACAGCTGTGAATACAGAGATATGTAAAAAACATTTATATCAACTCTCCCACCAAGGCTCAGTGGACACCATGGAAGAGGGTTTAAAAAGCATGAACGAGTTAGACAATATGGACAAGTGCTATGAAATGCTCAACTCTGGACATGACACGGTTGTTGTACACATGAACATAAAATAGGGTTACCTGCACAAGACATGCATACTATCAAGACATTCAAAAACAAAGAAAAATCCACCATGGAGAAATTAAATCCTTCTGTGGTTCCACTACGAGCTGAGAATTATCAGTAATGGATAACTGTGAGAAGTACTTTGGTTTAGGAACGTCACTGCTGTCAGTCTGTGCAAACCACAATGGATGCGTCCATGCCCATTAGCATATACTGGATTCATTATATTAATATAAGTTAATGAACAAATAAATAAACTTAAAAAGGAAAACATGAAATTAGTAGTGGTATGTGATATAAGTTACGTGGGGGAGGGTGGAAAGTAAAGTGAGGGGTGGATATTTTTAAATAAATTAAAGAAAAAATATGAAAAAGTATGTATTCTATATATCCCCCCAAAAAGTTTTCTTTTATTTATTCTTTGAAAATATTCACATAATAATCTATGTCCTCCAATGAGCTCAGGAAGCTATATTTCCATATTTATTCATATATATGTAATAATAATAATAATAATAGAAAAAATAGTCATGAATTTGAGAAGAATTGTGGAAGGGTTATTTGTGGAGTTGGAGGGAAGAAATGAAATGGTAAAATAAGCAAATAAATAATATTTTTCAATTTGTTTAAAATTTATTTTGATTATTAATGTCAATTGCCAACTACTTCCATGAAAGTTTTTATATTTTATTTTAAAACTATGAGAAAAGATAATTTAGAACTTGTAAAAGGTTTATAAATATAAAACTGTGGGATCTACACTAGTCTTTTACAAACAACTAACATGACCTTGATCACGCCACATTTCTTTATTTTAGACATACATTTATAAAACAGAATAATTTCAAGACAACTGCTCAAGTCAAAAATACCTATGACTAGAAACACTCTCAAAGTAGGACTTTACAAAAAGAAAAATACTGATTGCATCTTTTGAATTGTCAGTTAAGTGATCTAGAAAGAGGTAAACACAATTGAGAATATTCCTCCATAAGATCTGTCTGTAGGGCATTTTCTTAATTAGTGACTATTAGGAAGAGTCCAGCCCATTGTGGATAATGTCATCCTTTGGCTGGTGGTCCTAGATTTCTAAAGAAAGCAGGTTAAGAAAACCACGTAAACAGCACCCTCCGGGACCCCTGCATCAGTTTCTGCCTCCAAGTTTTCATTGTGTTTGAGTTCCTGTACTGACTTCCTTCAGTGATGGTCTGTGGATCTGGAAACGTAAGTCAAATAAATCCTTTCCTTTCTGACTAACTTTTGGTCATGTTTTTCAGTCACAGCATAGAAACCCTAACTTGGACACATTGTAAATGAACTCAACTTAGTAATCGTCTTAACAACTACTTATCTTCCAGAATAAAATAGAAAACCACACTGTCCATAACTGAAATCCAAGGACACAATGACAGTTGAAACTTGCCTGAAACCCAAATGATAATACTGCCTATAACTTCAATACTGTTTTCTGTGTTCCGTAATCAACACCTGCTTTTTAGATGTACATTTTGAGAAATTTCAAAATATAGTTGAAACCGTATAACTTCTCTTAATATAAAATAACTATTATTATAATTAAATAAGAAAAATAGAGAAAAATGAAAACTGAAAAGAAAAATAGATAAATGTAAAGAAAGCTATTTGATAGGTGTAAGGTTCAGGTTCACCTATATAATATTACTACAATATCAATAAGTTTATGACAATGTGAGACAAAATAAAAGCAAACTAGTGTTATATACTTAAATTTACTTAAAAAGAAACTAAAATGATATGCATGTATAGGGATTTTTGATATCTCACAAACTTGAGCTCAGAGATTTTTTTTATTTTTAGAAAAAACGAGACTCTTGGATTATAGTAAATAATAAAGAAAGTTCAATTAGGAGTAAAGTGCGATACTACAGAAAAGGAGCTAAATGTCGTTTCCATATTCGCAACTCAATTAAATGTACAGATTAAAAGATTAAAGCAATACTGGATATTATTTTACAGAAAAATATTTTAGTGCAGTATTATAATTTCTGGTTTACTGTATAGCATTTAGTTAATTTGTTCTTTTGTAAAGGAACCTGTTTCTTTTTTTTTTTTTTATAACCTACAGTAAAGCCAGCAAAGGCATGGATATGGCAAGTGCCTTATAAAAGGCTGGTAACTAAGAAAAGCCTAACTTACAGAGCAAGATGGCTTCCAAACCTGCTCTAAAAATTTGCTCATAATGGTTTAAAAAAGCATCTTTGGATCTCATTTTGGTTGATTAAGTAAGTACTAATTGCAGTCATCAGATAGAATGTTGTTGATGGTTTAGTGTGAGTGGAGAGTCTAATACATTCTTCATTTATCATTATCACCAGCATGAACATCAACATTAAATTCATCATTATCTTCACCATCATCTTTGTCATTTATATTATATTGCAAAATCATAACTCAAGGAAAGTACTGTCAAGAGCAAAACAACTTCATCTAAATTGTGGGGAGGAAACATCCTGTGAAACACAACTTTAAAGAAGACAGCATATGGTATTTACTGCTGGGTGATGACAGCACTCTGAAGAAAGCAGTATTTTAAAAGGCCATCATTCAGTGGCAACAAAGACAGACTGTTGTGACTAAGGCAAAGAGACAGAAATATGGGCATCACTTGCCCCGAAAACCACAACCACAGCTGCTTCCCCGAAAGACATACTAAAAGGGACTTCTCAATGGAAACTCGTTGGTGTTAAATCACAGAGAGAGTAACCAAGTCTTCTTTGTGTTTGAAATTCCACTGAAATTAACCGGTGTTTGAGACTATGAATTACAATTTCACCATAAAATATATTTACTTGAAGTATATGTTAACATATATTGAAGTACCATGAATTTTTCTAGGATCGGAAACACTGAATATGTCACAGGTTTATAAACTGTAGATAATTAGAAGTCATACCTTTATTTATTTGGGATGCCAAAGAAACTTTGCTTGATATATTATTACCAACTTCAGTCTATAATCTCAGTTCATAACCTTAATATCTTGATATATCCTAATCAGATTTTTGCTGGAACAATTTTATTTTGTATTTATTAGAACAAGCACAAACTTCCACATGATTACCCTTAATAATGTTTGCAAACCTCTCATATACAACTTTGCACAGAATGATAGTCTTGAAAAAATGTGTTTAAAAAACAACAATATGATATAACAATAATATTTAAAAAGAAGAGGTACATAGAGGGATGGAATGGGGGTTCATGGGAGAATACATGGTGGTGAAGGGAAGGGAATTATGTATATGAAGTATTCATGGATTAAAATCTTCAAAAAGAAAAGAAAAATGTAAGAGTTCTGAAAATAGAAACATAATACAAGCAAGTGGCTTTATTCATGGTGGAATAAATAAAAACAGAAGAAAAATGTAGATAGGGCCAGCAGATTACTTTGTCCATTAGGGAAATGGGGAATCCTCACTCACTGTTGATGAGATTGCAAACTAGTGCAGTCACTAAGGAAATTGGAATGCTGCATTCTCAAAAATCTAAAAATAAATCTGCCATATGATCCTTGGCCCAAATGACTTAACATCCTATTCCACAGATACTTGCTTAGCCATATTCATTACCATTCCATTTATAATTGCCAGGAACTGGAAACAAACTAAATGCCTTCCAACTGATATATTGACAATTGATAAGTTGTACAAATTTACTACAGAATACTATTCAGTTGTAAAAACAAAAATTAAAGATGATATTTTCAGGCAAGTGTATGAACTAGATAATACTATATTGAGTGAGAAAACCCAGAAACAGAGAGACAAATTCTCTTTCTCATTCTCATTTCTAGGTTCAAATCTTCATATCTGAATATATAACCTGTATTATCCACAGAAATTATAAAATTAAAAAGGGACCATGGAAATGAGGTAGAGCTCTAAAGAGAGGAATAGCTGCACTTTGGTAATATGAAGGGAAAATCACAAAGTTTAGGCTTTACATATTGAGATGGTGGGGAGACAATATAGGAGAAGAGGAAGGAAAGGTGGACAAATAATATTCAGGATGTGTGAGGTAACCATAGGGAATAAATACTTTACATTTACCCAAGGTTACATGTAATACAAGAATATGTGTGCATATATCATTTAAATGGTGTTATGCCACTAAGAGTGATACTGTCTTCTCAAAGAGACATAGATTATACAACACAGACAAACCAGACATGAGAACTCCCTTTTGAGTTGGGGTCAAGAGAATCTCAGAAATTCCCACAACACGATAGGTGGTTGCTGCTTCCCAGCAGTTGAAGATAAGTCCTTATTGTTGAAGATAGCAACTTTGGAGACAGGATTCAGAGAATTCTTGGTGCACATGACTCCTGAGATTCTTCCCTGAAGATTAGCTTTCATAGTACTGGAAGGGGCTATGTAAACTGTTAAGGGAATAAAGAAATCACTAGTCCTACCTAGCTTGTGAAGTCTATGAGCCACAGGAATGACTATCATGACAAGATATCCTTAAGGGTGCAATAATGACATTCACATATTGTTATTAAGTGACAGCTGTCTAATAGGCTTTAAGGCCAGGAAAATAAGAAAGGGAAATTGACCTTATTACTATAAACTTTGTCAATAAACCAAAGATAATAAAATTGTGAATCATAGAATAGAATGTGCTATCACCACTTTCTTAAATAGATACAATCCCTAATTGTGCATTATAAATAAGTGTTACTGTACATACAGATAAATGTATTCCCCACCCTGTCAAAGAATTTTTTGCAGCAGATGGAGACCATTATAGAAATCCAGAAAATGAAGAGAGTAGCTGAGCATAAGGTGCTCATCCCCAGGTGATACATTCAGAGCATAACCCTTACACAATGCGTACAGGGAACACTGAGGAACATGAACCAAAAAAGTTTTAAGAATCAGAATTAGCATACCAGGAAATCTGATATGATACTGTGTTTTCTAGACATGACAGGGAAGCCATAACAACAAAATTTCAATAGTATGGCTGCTTAAACAAGATCTGAACTGCAGAGGATCAGCCCCAGCAATAGCCAAGTCCCCACAGAGGAGATGAGGGATCCAAGAGGGAGGAGTGAGTCAGGCACAGGGATCTGGGGAATCTTGCATCCTGACTGACTGGCAGTCAAGTACTTGCCTATTTACACAGAATTCAGTAGGCATGGGTAGATTTATGCTGTTCCAAAACACAGATCATTTTTGTGCCTGGATATGTGTTTTAATTTCCTCTTGGTCATAAGTTTAGTCATCATTGATAAACCATTACAGAACAGTTATATTTTACATTAATTTCCCCTCATTAACCCCCAAATCCAAATTTTAAGAATCTAGAGGAATCCCTAATGGCTGAGAGACACTTAAAGAAATGCTCAACATCTTTAATCATCAGAGAAATGCAACTCAAGATGACTATGAGATTCCATCTCACACCTGTCAGAATGGCTAAGATCAAACTCAAATGACAGCACATGCTGTCGGGGGGGGGGGAGGAAGAAAGGGGAACACTCCTCCATTGCTGGTTGGAGTGCAGGCTTGTGCAACCACTATGGAGGTCAGTCTGACGATATCTTAGAAAACTTGGAATAGCTTTGCCTCAAGACCCAGCCATGCCATTTCTGGGTATACACCCAAATGACTCCTCATGGAATCATAGGGAAGTTTCCTCATCTTTGTTCATAGCAGCCTTATTTGTAATAGCTAGAAACTCGAAACAACCCAGATGTCCCTCAACTGAAGAATGGATTAAAAAACTGTGGTACATCTACACAATGGAATACTACTCAGCTATCAGAAACAATGAAATTATGCAATTTGCAGCCAAATGGATGGAACTAGAGAAGTTCATCCTGAGTGAGCTAACACAGACTCAGAAGGACGTACATGGCATCTATTCACTTATAGTCAGATTTTAGCTATACAGCACAGGAAATCTATACTACAACCAATGCACCAAAGGGAACATGTACATAGACTTTTTATTTTCTCTCCCTGTCAATGAGACACTTTTCCCTGGTGGTGCTGCCTTGTAGGCCCCCAGTGTATGAGGAGGCTCTTGGCCCTCACATGACTTCTAAACTGGGGTGGGGGACTGTTATGTAGGGACACTCCAATCCAGGGGAGTGGGATGGAAGTGTTAGGGGTAGAGGGTGGGAGGGCGGGGCTGGGAAGGGGGGAAAGAGGACAATATGATGGAGATGTAACCTGAAGCAACAAATAAATAAATTTATTTATTAAAAAAAAGAATCTAGAGGCATATTTTGCCAAAGCACGATAAACCATATTCAGGCTACTAGCTCTTGCCATTTCAAGGGCTCTAGACAGAAAGAAAATCTCCAAGCCATTCTGGGCAGATTGTCATGTGCCAAGCAGTGTGTTATCAACTTTAAATGGTCAGAGTGTCAATTGTCATTAGGCTCAAGATAAATCTCAGGCCAAAGCTACTCCAGTTATTATTCAATTTCTGGTATAATACAATCTTTATAGTTTATATATTTGTATGATTTTTTTTAATTTGTCTAATCCCAGTATTCTTTTGTTCCTTGGTCATACAATACCACAGTGAAATTGTATGAGCTAACTTTTCTAGAAAACTGGGGTGTTAATACTTCATTTCTTTTATTATTTATCCACACCATTCTTTGACCAACAGTATAAGCCCTTGTGTAGGGTAGAGATAACTCCAGCCAAACTAACTTTGTTACTGTATCATTTCCTTCAGGGGCATACAATATGCAGTCCCATATCTTATATGCCAAGTAAGTGCATGAATGTATAATAAAAAGAGGCATTTAACCTGATCCGCTGCCAACTCCTCTAGCCCAATGAATCATGTTTAACTTTGTTCTATTATCTTGTTTCTAAGCACAGGGGCAGATGTTCCAAGAGTTTCTTGCAGTCAAAGCCCCATAAGGAGATTTGTGGCATCTTTGAGTCACAACCTCTAGGGCATAAGAATAACCTTCAAGTAGGCCAGTTAAGGGTATCACCTTAAAAGTGGGAGGGGTATAATTATCAAGAATTTCCTGGGGAAGTTTAGAAGTAGATTCATGGGTTTCATGGTTCTCCATCTATCTATAAAGATCCACAGGCAGTTAAAGACTACAGAAAGAAGGTGCCTTTCCTGAGTATGAGACAATAAAACATTATCCAATCCTTAGTAGTCATCCTTGAAATCATCTACACACAAAATACATTAAACAGTCACAGCGGGTTTATATACAATATACTTTACCAACAACATTTAAAGAATAAGAAACTATAAATTTGTAAGGGTTTGGGAATGAGATGGGAGATGTTGGGGGAATAAGATGGAGGGTGGAAAATCATATAATTATCTCCTAATTAAATATGAAATAAAAATACTTAAGAGCACTTCTGGCTCTTCCAGGGTCCCTGAGTTCTGTGCCTGACATTCTTACAAAGCAGTTTGCAACCACCTGTAACTACATCTCCTGGGTATGTGATTTCAGGAAATTCTGCTGATAAGGTCATAATTCTGTCATTACCAGAAAGCCCTTGAGCTACTTGCAAAATGATAGACTCCCTTAGTCAGTAGAGTCTCTCTTCTCTCCCTGAGGGTTCCTGGATTGCTGGACCCCACACCCTCTATCTGAGGAATGTTACATTGTCCTCCTCGGGAAGTTACAGGTTCAACCATTTCTTCCATTAAGAAACCTTTTCAGCAGCACCTGGAATTCCTAGAAATACCTACCCATGCTAATGAGATAGCTTAGTATGTTAGCCTTCAGCCAATGACTATGCCTACCATGGATATGCCTACCCCCCTCCCCAGAGTTCTATGTAAACTTCCTTTTCCCCAAGAAAGTTGATCTGCATCCCTGCTGCTGGTCCTGGGTTGTATTAATCTTTCACAGGCATCATGATCCTGTCATCTCTTCCCCTTGACCACATGTACTGGTAGCCAACACTCATGGGAAGAAAGGGATACCCACTTCACCCCAACAATGTGATATACTATTTTTGCTGATACAAGGATATGCCTCATACAGATGGCACATATTTATGCACACAAACATTTGTCTATTAAAATATAATAAATAATAATAATAATTATTATTATTATAAAAATGGCAAAATTAAATCTGCAAAACCCAACAATATGTTATAATATACATGTAATATTTCTAAATATCTAGTATTCAGGGAAATTTCTCAAAGGTATGTAAAGGAAATAAGTCACACTCAGACAGCAAAGGACCATTTAGACAGAATAGAAAATTTAAATGCCTAAACAGAAATGATCCTGGTTAATATATCTTAGGAAATACTCATAGGTCCATGTACCGAAATAATGGCGATAAAGCTTAACATAAAATGGGGCTAGTCTAGTTAAGGGACAGGAAAGTTAAGAGCATGTCACAATAAGCTCATTGGAGAGGTAGCGAAGGAATTTAGGCAGTGTGAAGTATGATCTGACTTACTAGTTTAAAAAGGGTTTTAATATTTTAAGTATTTGAAAAGTAGTTTATTATGGATTAAAGGTACTTTAAGTGCAACTGATTGGCTTCTTTTGTTATCCTTTTTTTTTTTTTGGTTTTTCAAGACAGGGTTTCTCTGTTTAACAGCTCTGGCTGTCCTGGACTCACTTTGTAGACCAGGCTGGCCTCGAACTCGCAAAGATCCGCCTGCCTCTGCCTCCCAAGTGCTGGGATTAAAGGCGTGCGCCACCACCGCCCGGCTTGTTATCCTTTTATATAAAATTTAATACACTATATTTCAATCACATTTTCCCCTGGCCCACCTCCTCCAAGATCCTCCTGACTTCCCTATCTACCAAATATGATTCCCTCTCACTCTTTGTAAAAATTAAACAAACAAGCAAAAAAGTACACTAAATAAAAACTAATTATCACTAGATAATAAAACTTAAATTAAGCCAGGAAAAAAATAAGTACTGAAACACAAAGACTGGCTAAAATAGCATTGTGCAGACCACACATAAAATGACATTGGGATAGCCTCAGATGATAGAAGAGACACAGGAAAGAGTATACATGTGAAGAAATGTTGAGGGAGAAATTATATATGTGGATTTGTTGTGAACAGTAACTCAAAATACAATCAAAATATTATACTGGTTACTAATTTGTATTACTGCTTGAATGCATAATTCAGTATATTATAGTAGAGGAGAAGCCATTTTGGTGGTTAGAAGTAATCAAATCCAGACTTGTATTTGAAGTATCTTGGAAATTCTGAAGTAATGGTTAACAGACACAAAACTAACAAAATGAAACAAAATGAAACAAAACAGTGACCCTATACGTGAGGTACAAAACCTCTCAGATTAATGGTTTAATTGTAGCACCAAAGTAGAGAAACAAACAAAAATAAATAAGCAACAGCAGTTTTTGATAAGAGAAAACACCAGAAACAGGGTAATATGACATAGGTGCATGGCTATACACTGAAGGATTATAACATTAAAACACACACATACACATGCGCACACACACACACACACACACACACACACACACACACACACACACTAAGGGAGAAAAAACAGTAATGTGAGCAGCCAGCAAAATCTAAATAAGGTTAAGTCTATGATAAAGTGTGAATATTTATGTTGAAACAGATGGGAAAACTTAAGTAAATATAATCAAAAGAAACAGGAGATTCCATCGATTCATTCAACCCCACATCTGACAGAGGGCTAATATCCAAAATTTACAAAGAACTCAAGAAATTAAATGAGAGAAACCAAATAATCCAATCAAAAAATGGGGAAAATAGCTAAACAGAGCATTCACAAAGGAGGAATCCCTAATGACTGAGAGACACTTGAAGAAGTGCTCAGCATCCTTAACCATCAGAGAAATCCAACTTAAGATGGCTCTCAGATTCCATCTCACACCTATCAGAATGGCTGAGATCAAAAGAACAAATGACAGCACATGCTGGTGAGGTTGTAGGAAAAGGGGAACACTCCTCCATTGCTGGTGTGAGTGCAAGCTTGTACAACCACTATGGAAATCAGTCTGGCGATATCTTAGAAAACTTGGAATAGCTCTACTTCAAGACCCAGCCATATCACTTCTGGGTATACATCCAAATGATACCTCACCAAACCACAAGGATGTTTCCTAATCTATGTTCATAGCAGCCTTATTTGTAATAGCTAGAAACTGGAAACAACCCATATGCCCCTCAACTGAAGAATGGATTAAAAAACTATGGTACATCTACACAATGGAATACTACTCAGCTATCAGAAACAAGGAAATTATGCAATTTGCAGCCAAATGGTTGGAACTACAAAAGCTCATTCTGAGTGAGCTAACCCAGACTCAGAAGGATGCACATGGCATCTATTCACTTATAGACAGATTTTAGCTATATAGTACAGTATGTCTATACCACAACCAAAGCACCAAAGGGAACATGGACATAGACATTTTTTCCCTGTCAATGAGATACTTTGCTCTAGTGATGCTGTCTTGTAGGCCTCCAGTGTATGAGGAGGCTCTTGGCCCTCATACAACTGCTGATCTGGGGCATGGGACTGTTATATAGGAATACTCCACTCCAGAGGACTGGGATGAAGGATTAGGGGGCAGAGGGTGGGAGGGTAGGACTGGGAAGGGTCGAAAGAGGACACTATGATGGAGATGTAACCTGAAGCAATAAATAAATAAATTTAAAAAAATAAAAAATAAATAAAGTAAGGGCCATAAACATCAAACCTATTGCCAACATAATATTAAATGGAGAGAGACTTAAAACAATAACTCTAAAATCAGGGACAAGACTAAGTTGTCCACTCTCTCCCTATCTATTCAGTACAATATTTGAAGTTTTAGCTAGAGCAATAAGACTTCTAAAGGAGATCAAGGAGATATAATTTAGAAAGGAAGAAGTCAAAATATCCCTATTAGCAGATGATATGATAATATATATAAGTGATCACAAAATTTCTACCAAAGAACTGCTACTGCTGATAAGCCCCTTCAACCAAGTGGCTAGATATAAAATTAAATAAAAGTTCTTAAATGAAATTGATAGATTTTTATATACAAATGATAACTGGGCACTTGAAGAAATCTCAGCATCCTTAATCATCAGGGAAATGAAACTCTGAGATTCCACCTCACACCCATCAGAATGAAAATCAAGATCAAAAACTCAAGTTATAGCATATACTGGTGAGGATGTGGAGAAAAGGGAACACTCCTCCATTACTGGTAGGAGTGCAAACTTGAACAACCACTTTGGAAATCAATCTGATGATATCTTAGAAAATTAAATAGTTCTACCTCAAGACCCAGCATTACCACTCCTGGGCATATATCCCAAAGATTCTCCACCAAACCACGAGGACATCAGCTCAGCTATGTTCATAGTTAGCTTTATTCGTAATTGCCAAAAACTGGAAACATCCCAGATGACCCTCAACCAAATAAGGATCTAAAATAAAAGAACACTACTCAGCTATCAGAAACAAGGGAATCATGTAATTTGCAACCAAATGGATGGAACTAGTAAATCTCATCCTGATTGAGCTAACCCTGACCCAGAAAGATATACATGGCATGTATGCACTTATAAGTGGATATTAACCATATAGCACAGGATAGCCATACTACTATCCACAGACCCAAAGAGACAGAAACCTAGCATAACTAGCCTATGAAAAACTCCAACCAACAGTGAATCATGGGCCCTGTTGCCTGTTAGTGGAACACATTACCCTAGCTAGGCTGTCATATCAGGCCCCTGTACAAGAGGAAGCTCTTAGCCCTCATGCGACTGATGAATTGGGGAGGAGTGATAGGTCAGGTTCTGCTCATCAGGGGATAAGGAGAGGATGGAGCTGGGGAAGAGGGAGGAAATCGTGGGACCTGGAGGGAAGCAAGGAGGGGACTTTGATCAAGATATCCCCTGAAAAAATAAATTAATAATAATTAGAAACAGAAAAGAAAAATTTAGGGAACCAACACCTTTCACAATAGCCACAAATAATATTAAATATCTTGAAATGACTCAAGCAAGCAAGTGAAAGACTGGTATGATAAAATTTCAAGTCTTATAGTAAAATGGCCATCTTTCCAAAAGTAATCTACAGATGTCTTCAAAATTCCAATACAATTCTTTATAGATCTTGAAAGAACAAAACTCAAGTTCATATGGAAAAAAAGAGAAAAATCCAAAATTGCTAAAACAATCCCATACAAGAAAAGAACTTCTAGAGATATCAGCATCTCTGATTTTAAGCTGTACTACAGAACAATAGTAATAAAAACAGCATGGTATTTACATAAAAACAGACATATTGTTCAATGGAATTGAATTGAAGACCCAGGAGTACACTCACACACTTATGGACACTTGATCGTGACAAAGAAGCTGAAAATATGGAATGGAAAATAAGAGACCATCTCAACAAATGGTGCTGATCTAACTGGATGTCTGCATGTACAAGAATTCAAAAAGGTCCATATCTATCACTCTTCACAAAACTCAAGTCCAAGTGGATCAAAGACTTCACATAAAACCAGAAATGCTAAATCTCATAGAATGAAAAGTTGGGGATAGCCTTGAACACATCGGCACAGAAGAAAACTTCCTGAGCAGAACACCAAGACCTCAAGCACAGAGAAAAAAAATTAATAAATGGGACCTCCTGAAACTGAAAAGCTTCTGTAAGGCAAAGGACACTGTCAACAGGATAAAACAGCAGCCTATAGAATGGGAAAATATTTTCACCTACTCCACATCTGACAAAGGGCTGATATCCAAAATATAAAAAGACCTCAAGAACCCAGACATCAACAAACCAAATAACCCCATTAAAAACAGGGATACAGATCTAAACAGAAAATTTTCAACACAGCAATCTCTAATGGCTGAGAACTTAAAGAAATGGTCAACATTCTTAATCATAAAAAATGTGAATTAAAATGACTCTGAAATTCCATCTCACACCTGTCAGAAAAGCAAAGATCAAATACTCAAGTGACAGCTCATGTTTGCAAGGATGTAAAGCTAGGAAAACACTCTTCCATTGCTGGTTGGTGTGTAACCTTGTCCAACCACTATGGAAATCTATTTGTTGGTTTCTCAGAAAATTTGGAATAGTTCTAACTCAAGACAAGCTCTACCACTCTTGGGCATATAGCCAAAAAGTCTTCCACCATATCATAAAGACACTTGCTGAACTATGTTTCTAGCATATTTATTCACAATAGCCAGAAACTGGAATCAACCTAGATGCTTATCAACCAAAGAATGGAAGAAAATATTTTACGTTTACACAATAGAATAATAATCATCTATTAAATACAAGGACAACATGACATTTGCAGGCAAATGGATGGAAATAGAAAATATTATCCTCATTGAGGTAACCCACACCCAGAAAGACATGGATGGTATGTACTCACTTATAAATTTATATTAGCTATAAGGTACAGGATAAAACACGCTATCATCTACAGACCCAAGGAAGTGACAAAGAAGGATCCAGGGGAAATGCTTGAATCTCACTGGAAAGTGAAATAGAATAGACCTTGGGGGTGGATGGAAGGAGGGAGCTTGGTGGGGGAGGGGAGGGCAATGAGGGTTCATGTTGGAGTAGGACAGAGGGAGATTGTACTGGGTGAAAAGTGTAATAGGAATGGTGTGCAGTTTTGGGATGAGCTAGAAACCTTGCACAATGGAAACTCCCTGGCATCTGTGAGGATGATCCTACCGACAAGTAATACCAACAGTGGATATGGAACATGAAACAACCACCTCCTCTAACCAGGAAAGTCTTCCAGTATAGTAATGGGAACATTAACCCATTCCCAACACCTTTGAACCACAGTTTGCCCTGCCAAAAAGATTTGGAGGGATAAAGATGGAACAGAAATTGAGGGAATGGTCAACCAGTGTCTCATCCATCTCATGACCCATGCCATGAGAGAGAACCAACTCCTAACAGTATTAATGTTATTCTGCTTTATTTGCAGACAAGAGCCTAGCATAACTGTCATCTGAGAGGTTTCACCCGTCAACTGATGGAAACAGGTGAGGAGACCCACAGCCAAACATTAGGAGGAACTGTGGAATACTGTAGAAGGGAGGGAAAAAGCATTGAAGGAGCCAGAGAATCAAGGACATCACACAAATATCTACAGACTCAACTAACCTAGGCCCCTAGGGACTGAACTACCAACCAGAGAGCATGCAGAGGATGGACTTAGGCCCACTGCTCATATATAACAGTTGTGCAGCTTGGTCTTCATGTGCTTAGAATCTCATAACTGTAGGAGCAGAGACTTTCTCTGATTCTGGTGCCTGCCATTGGATACCTTTATCCTAACAGGATTGCCTTGTCTAGCCTCAATATGAGAAGATGGATCTAGTCTTACTGCAACTTGATATGCCAACATATGTTGATATCCACGGGATGTCTCCACTTTTTTTGAGGAGAAAGGAACAAGAGAGGGTATGGGGAGAGAGGTGGTAAGAAAGAGGGATTTACAGGATAGGAGTGAAGGGAAGCTGCCATGGAGTATAAAGTAAAAAAATTAATTAATACTAATTGAATTTTTAGGAGATATAAAGGGGGAGAAAGTGTAAGACAGAGTAAGTACAAGTGAAGAACAAAAATTTAAAAAAATTAACATAAAAGTAGTTTGTATATTGACATATTTGTGGGTGGAAAAGACATTTCTTGATATCATAGATTATACTGTCAAAATTATGTAACACCCTTATTAGCTGTCAGTCCTAAAACAATACAAGCTATTGCTACTGTTTTGTATTTCCCACAAGAGAGAGATGATAAAAGAATATTGTTAAAGACATTGGATGCTTTGGTTCCAGGATATGGAAAAATAAAACTGGCACTCCACTAGGAACTTACTGTTTTTGACTAGTTTTAATAGTGATGGAATGTGCTTTTGAGATGTCCAGGGGCAGAATGTTCACCAATGGTCCTACTTGGTTGCAGAATCAATGTAGTATATTATCCACATTCAGGAAAGTCTGGATTTTCTCATGCAATTGGGGACAACCATTATTGTGGCAACCACCACTTTTTTACTTACATTGAGTCCCTCTGAACTGGGGCTCATGTTCAATGCCAGAATTCATGTGTAAGCCTAGGCAAACCCAGTGAGTAATCTTCTGATGTTTCCCTAAACAGTTATAAATTTCTTGTCAAATTACTTTTTAATTTTTTTGTTTGTATACAAAAAATTTGATGCTGTTGGCTTTGTTATTGGAAGTTTATTTTTTAAAAATGATGATTCATGCTTACTCATAACTAGTCAAAGTGATAAAAACATTTAAATGACTGTTAAATGCTCAGCCTGAATGGGAAATAGATACTTTCCTCTGTAAGATACAGGACCTTTTCAGAAGAACAGAGGAACAGGAAGTAAGACCTGGGGACATCTAACAGTAGAATGTTATGGATTACACTGCTCCGGTTGTGAATGGTCATCACCTTCTTAAGTTTTCAGCACCATTTTCCCCTACACAGGATCTACACCTACAAAATGTTCAGTTTTGATTGACCTGACTCTTTGGGATGGTCCAGTTCTTTCATTTGAAATAATGTTTGCTCTGTACCACACTATGTTGAATTATATAATGTTTAGTTTTATAGAATTCCACAGTTAAGCGACTTTGGACATTTAAATTAGGACCCCATTTTACATTATGAAAACAAACATACACTTAGGTAAAAGGGTGGAAGGACTTTATATATAAAGTTGATATTTGCTTGTTCAGTTGCAAGAAAGTAAATGTTATAGCTTTATCAATTTAATACAGCCTAGCATTATCTGTGAGACTCTCAATAAGAAACTCTCTACATTGATTTTACTCTGAAGTGAAACTAAACTATACCTAAAGCAATTTTTTAGACAGACAATTACTATTTTAGGCTGATGTATATTAGTATTTCTGCCATCTGAATATTTCCAGCAGTTTTTAAAAATATGTGTTTCCTATTGCATGTTTATCTGATTTACTCTGTAGAATTTTTGGTTACTAATTCACTCTGTGCTTTGGTCTGTATATTTGAATTTTTTAATAATTTTAAAGTTGCCTCAGTAAACTGATATCTTCAGTTAAAATATAATCTATACACAAATACATAAAGTTATTTGCATCAAAGTCACAAATATGTTTTATTTAAAACAAAACATAGTCATTAGACTTATTTCTCATAGTTTACAAGTGTGTACTAAAGATACATATATATATATGTATATACACATACATATACATATATATATATAAATGTACATGTGTATACATATATATACATATATATGTACATACACACATACACCCATAGTTTGTTTTTCCACACTTCTGGTTGCCTTCAGCAGGCTATATATTAAAACACTATCTATATAAACAAAGAGAATAACTTTATAACTCGTACCATTTTTACATGATATAAAGAACAGTATAATACAACAAGAAAGTTGTAATATTTTTAATATAATATTCATATTCATTAATATACTTCAAAATTATTTTATTTGATATGATTTTATAATGTAATGAAATAACTAAAATCTTAATTTTTCATTGAGTCTTCAGCTATTTTTTATATTACTTGACATTCTTAACATTCTCCTTCATGTCTGTTTATATGTAATATCCATAAAATTACAATGATTAGATAATGTAGCAAATTAGGGTCAGATATGGGTTTCAAATCATTTAGATCTCTAAAGGATATGGTTATAGATGTACTTCAACACATTTAATTAACCTCTGAATATTTCTTAGGGATTGAATACACTGGTTAAAAGGTGCAATTCTGAAACACACAGATTAATTATCATTTAAGATTTTATGGTAAACAGCACTTCCGCATCAGTGTAAAAGAAGGTACTTAGTTTTAATTGCCAGAATTGATGTGCTAGAGTGGGTTGGTACTGGGTGGGTACTGGGTGGGGATGGCAGTATGGGGGAAGTGGGTGGGAGAGTGGGACTGGGAGGAGTGGAGGGAGGAGGATAGCCATTAGAATGTAAAATAAACAAATAAATTAATTAATGGAAATAAATGAAGCGTCCAGGACAGTCTACTTTATACCACTTCCACCTCAAGTCAATATTATGCTTTAAACTTTGAAAATAATAAATCATCTTAAAAACTTGTTACTAAATTGTAAGGTAAATGTATCATATACTGCTTATATATCAATAATTACATTTGTGCATTTCCTGATTAGAGAGCGCCTGTCATTTTTTTCATTTAGTGTATACTTTTTTATGCCTTGATTAAAGCATTCAATACATGTTGAATGATTACCTCCATTCCTGCTCCTACTATCAGTTCCTGAGTCCAAAGAAATCTTAAACCCCAGGTTTTATACTTGAACATTACTACTTAATCTTTCCCACACCCACCCAGGCTTATCTGTTGTCATTATTCACTTATCAATTCTCAATGAACTCAAAGAATATCGTAAATATATCCAGTTCAAAGCTTTCTAAGACCTGAGTGATCTAGACATTGTATTGGATATGAATATAGGAAAGGGAACATCATTATAGACTTAAAATTGATGCTTACAGGTTTTTTGGGTCAGGTATGTGACAACCTTACTGCCCTGACAATATCAGTTGGCATTATTGATATCTTCTAATAATTTTAGAGGTTGGAGTGTTCACTGGGGGCAGAGTAAGTTAGGGTGTAAAAATTTATTTTACTGTGATTTAAATATAAGTCTTACTATGATTGAGTTATACTATTTAATTTCTTCCCCATTTATATACCTAAAGGTCCCTCTCCCTCAGTTACATGAAATCTCAAAATTCTCCAATATTCACCTCACTTGCCCTTATTTCTGTGATTTTTTCTTGACACCTGCATGCTTTATTCGCTATCTTGTAGACCTTAATATTTGATTATAATAGAACATTTATGTGATGAATACCCAGCTACTGAAGAACAATTGACCTTTGTATGACTATAGAGAGCACAATGATTAAAGAAATCAACTCTACTCATAGAAAGATCGCTTTAGGCATACACACATTCTTATCCTGCAACAAAAAACTGAATGACTTTAGTCTAAATTTTGATGCTATGTTCTTTCCATATTCAGTTATTTTATGTATTATATAGCTATTTTATTCTAGAAGTCTTTATGTGGTCAATGAATACCTTGAATTTTTTGTATAAAATTATATGTACTAAGAATGCAAAATGTTCATTTAAAAGCATATATAATGTAGACAAAATATCATTTTTAATATATATGTAACAACTTATCAGTAATCTCTAACAGTAGCTTCCATATCTTTGAATTTCTTCCTACAAAGCCTAGCTAATCAAGAGTTGAGTTTGGGCAAAATGTCGGTGACTGGCACAGACACATTTTGAGTGAGCGAAAACCAGCTTGATCACCACAGAGATATACTTGAGGTGCACAGCAGTCTGAGAAATGCAAACCCATGGAGCTCACCCAGCAAACCGTGGAACAATGAAAGTCCCTATGCTAGACTTCTAGATACTCTGAAAAACAGAACAGCCAGACTCCGGAGCAGAAACATTTCATGCAGAGAAGAACCAGTGGGTCTGAGCGATTTGGAACCCCAGCTGAAGGTTCTGACCGCCAGACAGAGGTCCTCACCATCTTCCTGAGCCCCCAGCTTCCACAAAGTCATGCCAGCACCCAGAGGACGGGCAAAGCCACAGGACTGGTAATTTGGTGGTGATTCTCCTTGGTATTTACAACATGGCCATATCTGGCTGACCAGTGGGTGGCTGAGCTAAGAGGTGGTGGAGTTGTTCTTAGTGGTAGCACTTTGACGGGTCACAGATGCCATTTTGGAACACCTTGTTACTGAGTTGTGTGCCTCAGCTGAGTACCCAGTCTGCAGCATCGAGAATTCCAACCCTGGAGCCATGAAACAGTTCTGGGCCATTGCAAGGCTGCCCGACACAGTGCTTTTGGACCAGAGGGGCAAGCTGCTCTGGGGATACACTAGGGGTATTAGGGAATGACTGCAACCACAGACCCAAAATAGGGGTTGCTGAGGAACTAATAGACCCCCAAATGTTCAGAAAGGCTTCCCTAGAACACAGTACTTCTGGTCAGAGACACTGAGTTAGGCTGCAGGCTCCTAGGAGCCACCACGCCACCCTGCTGCCCCTGGGAGTGCCCCACAGAGTGGTCTCACTAGCAAGCAGTCACAGTGGCACTTCCCTGGCCTTTGTCCTTCAGGCGCTATCAATGACTCCTGTCAACCACTGCATAGATCCAGAGAAACTCAGACTTCTGCTCCCCAAAGCCACTATGTCGCTCTGCTCACCCTAGGGGAGTCCCTTAGAGAGATCTCACTAGCAATCACCGGGGAGCTTCCTTGGCCTCTGGCCTCCAGGTGCTCACAGAGGCCCAGGTCAATAGCAACATAGGGACAGAGACAGTCAGGCACCTGACCTCCAGGCACCTCTTCTCTGCCCCATTTCTGTGAAAGAGCTCCTCGGAGAGGTCTCATTAGCTGCCACAGGGGCCATTCCCTGGCCTCTGGTGTCCAGGTGCTTCCAATGACCCAGGCCAAGTGCCAGAGACGTTCAATTAGGTTTCCGACCTCCAGACACTGCCTCTGTACCCCCCTCATTCTGGGAGATCCTCAGATCTCACCAGGGACCACAAGGGCACTTCCCTGGCCTCAGGCCTTCAGAGATCTGGGTCAACCACTGCATAGAGACCGAGACACTCAGTCAGGTTTCTGACCTCTAGGTACTTCTGCTTTGTCCTCCTGCCGGTGAGAGAGCTGCTTAGCTCCTAGCAGCCACAGGGTGCTTCACTGGTCTTTGGCATCCAGGAACTTCCAGCAACTCCAGTCAACCGTCAGTTAGTGCCAGAGACCTCAGCCAGGCATCTGACCTGCTGGCACCTTTGCTGTGTCCCACTGCCCCTGGGAGTCTCTCAGACAGGTCTCATTAGCAGACACAATGGCACTTCCCTGGTCTCTGGCCTCCAGGTGCTCTCATCCACCCAGGGCAACCATTGCATAGTGTCACACACACTCAGTCATGCTTCTGGCCTCCAGGCACGTGTGCACCACTCCACTAACTCTGGGAGAGTGCCTTGGAGAGATCTTCCTTGCAGTCACAGAAGCTGAAGCCCTATCAACCTTTCTGAAGTGATCCTCTGGATCACAGGGTCATATAGGTTCATACAAGAATATCCAGCCTCCATACCTGGGCTCTCTCCAAGGCACTAAACCTAGTGGTCACCAAGACCAACCAACTGACTACCAAGATAACCAAATAGCAAAAGGCCAAGGAAGGAACAAAAACAACAAAAAACAAGGCAATATGGCACCACCATAACCCAGCTATACTAGTACAGCAAGGCGGGACCATTCTCACACAGCAGAAACACAAGAAACTGATGATACAACTATACTTATGAAAATGGTAGAGATCATAAAATCAAAATATGTCCATTAAAGAATGTAAAGAAATCACAATTCAACAGATGAAAGCAATGTAGAATTCCATTATAAACCACCAAGAAAACTCAGTCAAACAAGAGAGGGAAAAGGACAAAGCTATTAAAGAACTGCAGAAAAAGACAATCATATTGGAGAAGGAAATGGATAAAACAGTTCAAGTCCTGAAATTGGAAATGGAAGCAATAAAAAAAAAAACATAAACAGAGACAATTGGGAAGTAGAAAACCAACGATAGAGAATAGGAACCACAGACATGAGTATCACAAATAGGATACAAGAGATGGAAGACGGAGTCTCAGGTGTGGAAGACTAGAGTGAAGAAATCAGTACAACTATGAAAGAAAATAAGAAAAATTAAAAAATTCCTCACTCAGAACATCCAAGAAATCAAAGACTCCACAAAAAGATGGAACCTAACAATTATAGGAATAGATGAAAGAGAAGACTCCCCACTCCAAGGTGCAGGAAACATTTTTAACAAAATCATAGAAGAAAATTTCCCAAACCTAAAGAAAGAGATTCCAGTAACAGTCCAAGAGACAGAGAGAACACCTAATAGATTAGACAAGAAAAGAAATTCCTCTCCCCACATAATAGTTGACCGAAAAAAAAGAATATTAAAAGCTGTAAGAGAAAGAGACCTAGTAACATATAATGGCACACCCATCATAATTATACCTGAGTTCTACCCAGAAACTTTGAAAGGCAGAAGGGCCTGGGTAGACATCTTACAAGTTGTAAGAGACCACAGGTGCTAGCCCAGACTACTATACCAGCAAAATTTTAATCACCATCGATAGAGGAAAGAAAGATAGCCCATGACAAAACCAAATTTAAACAATAGCCACAAATCCAGCTCTACAGAAGATCCTAGAAGGAAAATTCTAACACAGAGAAGATAACTACATACACACACAAAAAAAAAAACAAAACCACACAAGAAACAAACAACTCCAATCAGATAAACCAAAACAAACACAAACACACACTACCACCACTTACATCAAAATAACAGGAGTTAACAATCTATGCAATCTATGATCATTAATATCAATCAACATCAATGGACTCAACTTCTCAATAAAAAAACACAGGCTTACAGAATGGTTCCAAAAACAAGACCCGTCATTTTGGTGTATACAAGAAATGCACATCACCAACAAAGATAGACTTTGCTTCAGAGTTAAGGCTGGGAAAAGATATTCCAATAAACGATCCCAAGAAACAAGCTGGAATAGTCATCCTAATATCCTATAAAATAGACTTTCAAGCAAAATTAATTAAAAAAAAAAGAAGATAGGGAAGGACACTACATGCTTGTCGAAGGAAAAATACATCAAGATGACATCTCAAAACTGAATAGCTATGAACCAAATATAGGGGCACCTACATTTGTAAAGAAACACTACTAAAGTCAGTCCACACATTAAACCCCACAAATAGTGGGAGTCTTCAACATCCCATTCACACCAATGGACAGGTCATCAAGACAGAAGCCAAACAGAGAAATAATGAGACTAACAGAGTTCATGGACCAAATGGACCTAATAGATATCTACAGAACTTTTCACCCAAACAAAAAAAAGTATACCTTCTTCTCAGAACCTCACAAAACCTTCTCCAAAATTGACCATATAATGATTGACAAAGCCAGTTTCAACTGATACAAGAAAATTGAAATAGCCACTTGTATGTTATCAGACCACCATGAATTAAAGCTGGACTTCAACAACAACAGAAATAACAAAAATCCTTCACATTCACAGAAATTGAACAACTCTCTACTCAATGACTACTGGGTCAGGGAACAAATATAGAAAGAAATCAAAGACTTCCTAAAATTCAATGAAAATAAAGGAACACAATGAAAGTGTGTCCCAAACCTATGGGACACAATGAAAGCAATGCTAACAGGAAAGTACACAAAGAACATAGCACTAAGTGCCTTCAAAAAGAAATAGGAAACAGCTCATATTAACAACTTAACAGCACAACTGAAAGATCTAGAAAAAAAGAAGCAACACTCCCAAGAAGAGCAGACAGTAGGAAATCATCTAACTCAGGGCTGAGGTCAACAACTTAGAAACAAAAAGAACAATACAAAGAATCTAAACCAAGAGTTGGTTCTTTGAGAAAATCAACAAAATAGACAAATCATTAGTCAAACTAACTAAAAAGCAGAGGGAAAATATCCAAATCAAAAAATCAGAAATGAAAAGGTAGAAATAACAACAGACACTGAGGAAATCAAAAGATTTATTACATCTTACTTCAAAAACCTGTATGCCTCAAAATTTAAAAACCTAAGCAAAATGGATAACTTTTTTGACAGATTCCATTACTAATGTTAAATAAAAATCAGGTTAACAAAGTAAACAATCTTATAACCCATAAGGAAATAGAAGCACTCATTAAATGTATCCCAACTAAAAAAAAGCCCAAGGCCAGATGGTTTCAGTACAGAATTCTACCAGACCTTCAGAGAAGAGATAATACCAATACTCTTCAAACTCTTCTACAAAATAGAATCAGAAACAACACTGCCAAACTGATTCCATGAGGCCACAGTCACTCTGATATCTAAACCACAACCACACAGATACCCAAAAAGAAATAAAATTTCAGAATAGTTTGTCTCATAAACATAAGTGAAAAAATACTCAATAAAATACTTGCAAACCAAATTCAAGAATACATCATAAGTACCATAAAGCATGATCAACAGGATTCAGGGGTGGTTCAACATATGAAAACCATCAACATAATCCACCATATGAACAAGCTGAAAGGAAAAAAAAAAACTTGATCATCTCATTAGATGTCAAAAAAGCACTTGACAAAATCCAACATCCATTCATACTAAAAGTATTGGAGAGATATGGCATACAAGACCATATCTAAAAATAATAAAGGCAATATACATAAAGCCAGTAGCCAACATTAAATTAAATGAAGAAAAACATAAATTATTTCCCATAAAATCAGGGACAAGGCAAAGATGTCCACTCTTTCCATATCTCCTCAACATAGTACTTGAAGTTCTAGACACATCACTAAGAAAACTAAAGGAGATCAAGAGGATACAAACTGGAAAGGAAGAAGTCAAAGTATCCCTATTCACAGATGATATGATAGTATACATAAGTGACCCCAAAATTCCAAAAGAAAATTCCTACAGCTGAAAAACACCTTCATCAATGTTGCTGGATACAAAATTAATTCTGAAACATCTGTAACTCTTCTTTACACAAAAGATAAATGGGCTTAGAAAGAAATTAGGGAAACAACACACTTCACAATAGCTACAACCAATAAAAAATACCTGGGGGTAACTCCAACCAAGCAAATGAAAGACCTGTATGACAAGAACTTTAAGTCCTTGAAGAAAGAAATTGAAGAGTGGAAGAAATAGAGGATGGAAAAATCTCCCATGCTCATGGATAGGTAGGATCAATATAATAAAAATTGCCATCCTACAAAAAGCAATGTAAAAATTCAATGCAAGTCCTACCAAAATACCAATGCAATTATTACAAACCTTGAAGGAACAATGCTTAACTTCATATGAAATGACAAAAAACAAAGAATAGCTAAATTAATCCTGTACAATAGAAGAACATCTGGAGGTATCACCATCCCAGATTTCAAGCTGTACAACAGAGGAATAATAATGAAAACTGCATAGTACTGGCATAGAAGCAGACCAATAGATCAATGGAATAATGGAGGAGCCAGAAATAAACCCACACATCTAAAGTCACTTAATTTTTGACAAAGAAGCCAAAACTATACAATGGAAAAAAGGAAAGCCTCTTCAACAAATGGTTCTGGTCTAACTGCATGTCAACATGTAGAAGAATGAAATTAGACTCACACTTATCATCTTGCACAAAACTTAAGTCCCAGTGGATCAAAGATATTAACATAAAACCTCATACACTGAATCTAATAGAAAAGAAAGTAGGGGAAAGCCTTAACTCATTGGCATAGGTGACAGCTTCCTGAACACAACACCCATCGTTTAGACTCTCAGACCAACAATCAATAAATGGGACCTTATGAAACTGAAAAGCTTCTGTAAGGCAAAGGACACTGCCATTACTGCCATTAGAGCAAAATGGCAGCCTACAAATTGGGAAAAGATCTTCACCAACCCCACATTCTACAGAGGGCTAATTTCCAAATTTTCCAAAAACTCAAGAAATTAAACACCATGAAACCAAATAATCCAATCAAAAAATTGAGTACAGTCCCCAGCCCCAGTTCAGCAGTCATATGAGGGACAAGAGCCTCCTCATACACTGGGGGTCTACAAGGCAGCACCACTAGGGCAAAGTGTCTCATTGACAGCGAAAAAAAAAATCTAGAGGGTGGGAGGGCAGGACTGGGAGGACTGGGAGGAGTGGAAAGAGGACACTATGATGGATATGTAACCTGAAGTAATAAATAAATATTTGAAAAATGGAGTACAGAGCTAAACCATGAATTCACAAAAGAGGAATCTCTAATGGCTAAGATACACATGGAAAGTTCATCCGAGAATTCCAATCAAGACTTGTCTGATATTCCATCTCACACCTGTCAGAATGGCTAAGGTCAATAACTCAAATGACAGCACATGTTCTGCAGGTTGTGGAGAAAGGGGAACACTCCTCCATTGATAGTGGGACTGTAAACTTGTACAACCACTATGGAAATCAGTCTGGCTATATCTTAGAAAACTTGGATCAAGATCCAGCCATACTACTTACTCCCGGTCATAAATCTAAAAGATTCTTCACCAAATCACAAGGACATCAGCTCAATAATGTTAATATCAGTTTTATTTGTAATAGGTAGAAACTTGAAACAACTCAGATGCCCTTCAGCTGAAGAATGGATAAAAAACTGTGGTATATTTACACTATGGAATACTACTCACCTATCAAAAACAAGGAACTCATACAATTTGCAACCAAATGAGAGGAACTAGAAAAGCTTATCTAGAGTGAGTTTACCAAGACCCAGCAAGATACACATGGCCTGTACTCATTCATAACTGGATTTTTCACATATAGTACAGGATAGCTAACTTACAAGCCACAGACCCAAAGGAACAGGACCTAGCATTACTGTCTTATAAGGAATTCTACCCAGCAGCACATCAAAACAGATGATGAGTTACACAGTAAAAACTTAGGTAGAGCTCTGGGAGCTGCATGTAAGAGAAGGAGAAGGAATAGAGAGACCAAGAGGGGTCAAGATCAGTCCATGAAGATCAACAAAACCAACCAACCTAGGCCGCTAGAGGCTTACAATGACTGAAACTCTAACCAAAATATGAAGGGGCAAAAAAGAGATTAGATTAGACCTATACCCCCCTATACAAATATAGAGGATAGGCAATTTGGTCCTCATACAGATCCCCTTAAAAGTGATGGGACAGTCTCAGTCATGGAATTTGTTATTTGTTAGTGGGACACTTTACCCTACCTGGACTGCCATGTTGGGACCCAGAGCAAGAGGAAGCTCTTAGCCCTCATGTGATGCATGAAGAGAGGGGGGCTAGTATGTGAGGCTCCTCATATCAGAGGAGTAGCATAGGTTGGAGATGTGCTAGAGGGTAAGAAGGAGGGACCAAGAGGGGAGGAAGGAGGGGCTTGTGATTGAGATGTAACTTGAACTAATATATATAAATGTATTTTAAAAAGAAAACAAAGAGTTCAGTTGAATTTTATTTTTCATTAAGTACATACAAATTGAGTGCTTAGCTAGCTTACATCTGTCAATTTTACTTCAAGACACAATTTTAAGAGGAAAGGAAATAGATACAGCACTATAAATCCGGAAATTTATTCCTATTATCTATTCACAAGGAGTAGAGAAAGATAATGATGAAGTGCCTCTAAAGCATATTGATGGGTTTCCCTGGAAATCAAAGGAGATTGTTAGGAGCAGTGAGCTGGAGGAACATATATTAACTATGGTTTCATGGAAAAGCCACCAGCCATTATCTGAGTTTGTTCAGGGGTCAACATTGTAACACAGGTGAGGTCATCCTTGAAGCATTTTTCTCACATACCATTATCTATTAGTGTACACATCTTAAAGCACTAGTTTAAGATACTCAATAAATATTAATAATTCATTAAATTGCCTACATTAGAGAGGTGAGAATGCTGTTATTTTCATTTGATCAATAGGAGGATATACAAGAAAATATTAAATGACTTTATCATAATAGCAAAATCAAAATGAGGATTTGTTGGATTAGACAATATTTAACTATAAGCTATTCTCTGGTATTTGTTACTGGCATTGAATCAGTCTGCAAGAAAGTTGGGAATGGCAGACATTTAGCATGCTCTGGATCAGTATGATAAAATTGTAATAAATACATGAATTTTGGTGTCAGGCATCTTCTAGTTTGCCAATAATTCCCTCCAATAGAACTCTGTATGTGAGAATTCCTCAGTGCATATCAGAATACTCTCAGAATGAAGTGTCATTCACAACTTGCTCTTATAATTTCTCAGCAAAAAAAAATGCACAACTGTATTGCACTGTTCAAATTAATTCATATATAGAAGTTTCAGTGTTCTAACCTATAGAACGGAAAATGATATGCATTAGTAGTCAAAGTCTGAGTATTTCAGCTAATGACTTAGCTCCTAATTACCTAAAGCACATTGGGCAATAATTTAAAGGGATCATAACTACGATGCACATCTGATCATCTTATTTTTCAATGTATTAAAAACACAAGTTCTATAAAACCAAAAATAAAGGTCATCACAGAAGTAAAATGATGTAAACACACACACACACACACACACACACACACACACACACACCTACAGAAGAAATGTAATAAAATTTCCACAGCATATAACATGAACTTGTGAGTTTGTAGATGGGATATACTGGTTTTGGACTAAAAAAGGAAGGATGGAACTAGATGATTAAAATACTTAAATATGGCATAAATAAGTTATTTTTCAGACTGTGTAATCATTGCCTCCCAGTGACATACAATATAAAATTGAGAAGTGCAGACAATTTGACACATATGCTGTGAGAGAACCACGAAGCTTTTTAATTCTGAAAAAAAAAAGAAATATTTGGAACTGCATATAGGTAATGAAAGACCCAATTGATGCAAATAGACATGATGACATCATTCAGTGTTTAAGGGTGAGAATACCATATTAATAGAAGTCATCTTTTGTGTGCCAATTCAGTTTCCCATTCAATATAACAGTAAACGCTAATTCATCAATGAAGCTGGAACCGAGTGGCACCATGACAATGAAGTAGGAAAAGGGGAGTGTGCTCAAATAACATTACATTGTATATATGTGTCTATTTGCATTGTAATTAAGATGGCAATTTGAGGACCAACTACCAAATTATCCTAGAGATAGAATATGTTTTGAAAAATGCATTGTACAATTGTAACAAAATTGTGAAAATAGTTTGTGTAAATTGATGGATATTTGAAATATAAAAGAAAAATATATAGTGGAAAATTATATTAACCTTAAAGTTAGTTTTCTAATCCTTTTAGTCCTAATATTAAGAATGTTTAAAATTCCGTTTCAACTTTAGAATCTTCTTTAGGTGAGAGAACGATATTTTCTAACTCTTAAATTGACTATGATTTTCTTATATTGTAGTATTAACATTAAAAGTATCTCAGAAATACAATTAAAATGAGGATTCTAGAATATAAAAAAATAATTGTCTTCCTTATTAATGAAGTTTTCTAGCTCTTTGAGAGAGATCACAGTAAACAATATTTAAATATGAAGAGGAGTAGTCTTATAAAAAATTCTCATTAATTTCTTTCATCTATTGAAAGGATATCAATAATAGTTGGTGGGAAATATTTATTGTGGGAGTTCAAAATCAAAATATGTGATGATTCAAAATACCCATTCTCCTCTTTCTCAAAGTATAGAATTTTAGACCATCCAATGGCACTGTGAAGTTGGAGGTTCACCTCCAATGAACTGCAGTCAGATTTGGGTCCGATGTTTTAGCATTACAAACAGATAGAGTAATCTTGTAGTAACTTCTTACTTTGACACTAAACTAAAGAGATATCTATGATAATAGCATGAGTATTTTGAATGAAAACTACATTGGATCAAATGTCCATTCTACTAGCATTTTTATTTATTATATTGTGCGTAAGTATCATACAACTGAGTTGATTCCCACATTCCATATATGGTAATGAGTCTGAGTGAGGCTCCTTGAGGTTTGGTATAATCAAATCACAATTCAGTCAATTCAGAGTTGGCAGTAGAACTCAAAGGGCATAGACATCTGGTTCAGAATCATTAACACTTTGCTGTTATTCTTTTCAAATTCTGCTGCTTAAAAAAAATCAATAGTTTACTGTTATCTGCAAGAAAGTACTTGATACCATGCATCTTTATTCTCAGTTATTAAAAAGAGGGAATTTTCTGCATTTAAATATAACTGAAAAAATATGTCACTATCAGTCATAGGGTGGAGATGAAAAGTTAAGTGGTAGTTGGATTTTTTTAACATTTATTTATTAATTCAAGTTAGATCTTGATCAGAGCCCCCTCTCTCCTCCTCTCCTGGTCCCACCTTCACAACCTCTACCCCATCTTCCTCCTATCCTTCTCTTCTGAGATGGGACTCCACACATATCCACCCCTTCAGTTCATCAGTTACATGAGGGCCAAGAGTTTCCTCTGGGGCCCACCATGGCAACTCAGCTAGGGTAAAGTATCCTACTAAGAGGTAACAAATTCCAGGATTGAGATTGGCTCCCTCCACTTGCTGAGGGATCTATAGGAAGACCACATTGACTATCATCTATAACTGTATGGTGGTGTCTATATCTAATCTAAGCTTCTTTCTTCTTTTTCTGGTTAATGTTTCAGTGTCGGTAAGCCTCTAGGAGCCTAGGTTGGTTGGTTCTGTTGATCTTCATGTGTTTATATTTACCCCTCCAGGTCTCTCTATTCCTGGTCCCTCTCTTATACAGGGCTCCCCAGAGCTCCACCTAATGTTTGACTGTGTTTCTCAGTATCTGTTTTGATCTGCTGCTAGATGGAATTTCTTGCAGGATAGTTATGCTAGGCTACTCTTCCTTTGGGTTTGTGGGTTGTAGTATAGTTATCCTGTACTATATGGCTAAAATCTAGTTATAAGTGAATAAATGCCATGTGAACCTTTCTGGGCCTGGCTTAGCACATTCAGGATGAGCTTTCCTAGTTCCATCCATTTGGTGGCAAGTTGAATTGTGGAGAAAAGGGAACACTTCTCCATTGCTGATGAGAGTACAAACTTGTATAACCACTTTGGAAATCAGTCTGGCAATATCTCAGAAAACTGGGAATAATTCTACCACAAGACCCAGGCATACCATCCTAGGCATATATACAAAAGATTCATTTTGTTGGAATGACAGTGTCTTTTGCCTTATAGAAGCTTTTCAGTTTCATGATGTCCCATTTATTGATATGGGTCTTGGAGACTGAGCCAGCCAGGATGGAAGTAGAGAAGCTCATCCTGAGTGAGCCAACCCAGACTCAGAAGGATGCACATGACATCTACTCACTTTTAACCAAATTTTAGCCATATAGTACAGGATAACAATACTACAACCAATGCACCAAAGGGAACAGGAACATAGACTTTGTTACCTGTCAATGAGATACTTTGTCCCCAGTATATGAGGAGGCTCTTGGCCCTCATATGACTGCTGAACTGGGGCGGGGAACTGACATGTAGGGACACAGCATTTTACAAACCTTGAAAGAACAATTCTCAACTTCATATGGAAAAACAAAAACCCCAGAAAAGCTAAATTGATCCTATACAATAAAAGAACATCTAGAGGTATCATCATCCCTGATTTCAAGGTGCACAAGAGAACAATAGTAATAAAAACATCATGGTACTGGTGTATAAATAGACAAGTTGATCAATGGAATAAAATCTAAGATCCATAAATAAACTCACACATTTACAGTCACTTAATATTTGACAAAGAATCCCAAACTGTACAATGGAAAAAAGAAAACTCTACAACAAATGGTGTGTGTCTTACTGGATGTCAACATGTAGAAAAATGCAAATAGACCCATGCATATCACCCAGCACAAAATGTAAATCCAAGTGGATCAAAGACATAAACATAAAACTAGAAGAGAAAGTGGGAAAAAAATCTCAAACACATTGACACAGGTGACAACTTTCTGAACAGAACACCAATAGTTTACGCTCTAAGACCTACAATCAATAGATGTGACTTTATGAAGTCAAAGGACACTGTCATTAGAACAAAACAACAGCCTACAGATTGGAAAAGATTTTCACCAACCCCACATCTGACAGAGGGCTAATATCCAAAATATATAAAGAACTCAAGAAATTAAACACCAAGAAACCAAATAATCAAATAAAAAAAATGGAGTACAGAACTAAACCGAAAATTCAAAAGAGAGGACTCTCTAATGGCTGAGATATATTTAAAGAAATTTTCATCATCCTTTTTCATTGGGAAAATGCAACTCAGAATGACCCTGAGATTCCATCTTACACCAGTCAGAACGGCCAAGATCAAAACCTCAAGTGACAGTGTATGCTGGCAAGGATAGCAAGGAGAAAGGGAACACTCCTCCATTGCTGCTAGTGCAATGTATAATCACTTTGGAAATCAATCTGGTGATATCTCAGAAAACTGGGTATAGTTCTACCTCAAGATCCAGCCATATCACTCCTGAGCATATATCCAAAATATTCTTTAACAACCCTTAAGGATATTGATTTAACAATTTTCATAGCAACTTTATTTGTACAGCTAGAAACTAGAAACAACCCAGATGTCCTTCAACTGAAGAATGGATTTTTAAAAATGTGTTACATCTACACAATGGAATACTATTCTGTATTTAGAACAAAGAAATCATGAAATTTGCAACCAAATGGCTAAAACTAGAAAAGCTCATCCTGAGTGAACTAACCCAGACCCAGGAAGATACACCTGGTATTTATATTTATAACTGGATTTTAGCCATTTAGTACAGGAAAACTATCCTAAAATCCACAGACCCAAAGGAACAAGAACCTAGCACAAATATTCTGTGAGAAACTGCAACTAGCAAAGAATCAAACAGATGCTGAGACTCACAAATGAACCATTAGGTGGAGCTCTGGGAGCCCTGTATAAGATAGGGAGGAGGAATGGAGAGACGAGACCTGGAGGGGAACAGAATACCACATGAAGATCAACAAAACTAACCAACCTAGGCCCTAGAGGCTTACAGAGACTGAAACACTAACCCAAAAAAAAAAAAAAACCAACAACAACAAAAACAAAAAACCATATATGGACCAGACATACATATATGATAGGCAACTTGGCATTCATAAAGATCTCTGAGAAAGTGGTAATGGGGTGGGGGCAGTGTCTGTCATGGACTGCAGTTCCTGTTAGTGGAACACGTTACTTTAGCTGGGCTGCCACATTGGGCACCAGTGCAAATGGAAGCTCTTAGCCATCACATGACTGTTTTCTGAGAGGGCTTCATAGGGATGGGACCACCCTTACCCACAGAGAAGGAGAAGAAGAGGAAGAGTATAGGAGGGTGGGACTGGGAAGAGTGCAAGGAGGGGGCTGTGATCCATATGTAACTTGAATAAATAAATAAATGTCAATTTTTTAAAAAGTAAATTATTACTCAGTTTTGAAAAATACTGAAAATGTTTTGTGTCCTTATGTATTGAATGCTGACTCAAGGTTTAATATTTCATGAAAATATATACAAGTAAATTCATGTTTTATTATGGAAAATTGCCTTTTAGTAAATTAAAACTAATTTATAGCAAAGGGTTTCTTAAATAAATTCATTGCTTATTTTCAGTTAATGCTTGACTTGAATACCAATACAACAAATCTATATGTTTAAAATCAAATCAAAGATGATTGGAAAAATTTTCATGGTTGGAAGCCTTGGTTTAGAGCAATATTGTCTTTAGGCATAACTTAACATTACTGGCTGAGTCAACTGGTAGTATCAGTGAAATGTCTCAGCTTTGTGTTCTTTATAACACACAGAGTATTTAACACTTCACTACACTGGTGTACATTTTAATCCTTTACACAGAAGTAGATTTCATAGTATAATATTTTTTATGCTTAGTGTAACTAAGAATTAGGTAGTAACAAATACACTGTTTCTCAAAATTATGTCCACAAAATAATCCTCAGGCATTATTATACAACCATTCTCTACCCCATTTGTTGACTGGGCAACAACATTCATATATAGCTGAATACTTATCCTTCCGTCTCCTAGGTTCATGAAGCAAAGCATGATCACCAACAATGGCTTGAACTGGAGTTTATGATAATGAGAAATGAATTTCTTACTCATTAACCTCTGTAGATTTTATCTTCTACAGTAATCCTGAAATTCTAATGTGTTACTCAGAATTTCATGCTTTGTGCCAACTGTTAAAATTAAAATTGATGACAGCTACAAGAGTGGCCTTTGAGCATCAATAGCATTAAAGGAGGTCAAGAAGATGAGAATATTATGATGGCATTAGTGAATTAATAAGACAGAAATGTGGTATACGTATTGCTCTGTCTCAACATGTATTATTGATACAGTGGTCTGATATGTATTCTAAATGTCAATTAATTGCCATCAGAGGCCTGCTTGCTGTTTATTACATTGATTTCTAATCGTTGTCTCTGATTGGCTTTAATAAAATGCTAAGGTCTGTGACTGAGCAGAGAGAGAGTTAGGTGGGGTAAATATTTGTAGGCTTCTGTGGCAGACAGAGAGGATGATGGGAGAAGGAAGTGAGGAGGGGAAGGAGAAGGAAGACAAGATTGAATAAATGTTCCACATGTTCTGGAACATCAGCACAATGTGAGGAATAAAAGTCCAGGGGACTATGTATATTATATGGTTTCTTTGTTTGGGGAATAGAATAAGCAAGCTTAGATGCTCAAGTTTGCTCAGTCTAGACTAAGACTTGTTAAAATCCATTAGGTATCTGTGTGTGCTCATTTATAATGGCGAGTTAATGATTAGCGATGTCAACCAATTAACTATAATTTACATACTGGTATATAATTTAAATATTTACTTCTGTATATTATAGCTTGTATCTAATATGTTCAAGAAAAGCCATGTGGCCAAAGCTTGGATAGCAGCTGATGGCCTTTGGGGAAGGGATTATATCATGAAAAGCTGATATAATCCTTTAATAAATTCATAGCTTAACAGTATATTAAGAATTTTGGATCATGCTAAGGAAGTAATACAATGGAGGTTTGACTATGAAGCATACCCCTTCAATGGTGAGAAAAATCATCTGTCTTGTCCCTTCTGTATATTTCAGTCTTTTCCTTTATCCCCTATTTCTCAAAACATTTGTTAAGTAATTTATTCCATTACAACATCACATATTTCCTTCTATAATGTTCTTTCCCATTTTAGCTCAAAAGCCATGAAACTAGCTAATGATGAATGGTCTAGAGCTCTTGAAAACATAATACACTATAAATCTTTACTACTGAAGGCTGCTCTCTATTAGATATTTTTTATATCAGTGCAAAGCAATCACATCATATGATGCCATATGTCTTGCTTTTATGTTTAATGATTGGTCCTGCTTGCTGTCTGTTACTTACTTTAACTCTGATTGGTTAAATAAATGCTGAGGCCTGGAGACTGCACAAAGATGGAGGTAGGCAGGACTAGGGTGCCCAGGCTTTTTGATAGAGAGAAAGCATCTTGAGAGAAAAGCTTTGCCAGAGAAAAAGCCAGGAGCAAAGAATGAGGACATGCCATGGGGTAGATTAAAGATGATCCTTCCATGTGGCCTGGAACATTGGCAAAGCAAAGAGAATAATAGTCCAGAGGGATGTATGTATAAATGGGGCCATATTTGGGTATTGAATTATGAGCTAGCATAGATGGGCTAGGATTGTACAACTCATGACTAGGCTTGTTAAAATCCATGTGGTGTCTGTGTGTATTTATTTATAATGACGAATTAAGGATTAACACTGCCCATCAATTAAAGATAATATAAATACTGTTTAAATCAGTTAACTATCCAATTATTTTTTTCTACATATGGCGCCCAGCATACAGCAATTAGAATCCATGCTTATAGCCTGAAAAGGCCTGGGTAAAAGGTAGTTTCCTAGCCAAAGAGCTGGGAGCTAAGAGCTAAACCCGAATACATTTCACAGGAGCGGCTAACTTAACAAAAGCTACTGCCTTACACCAAAGGTGGAAGCCTAGCTCTCTTTGTATGCTAAATAACCAGCAGCCTTCTAAACAGAGCTTGAGAACTGATAGCTGCCTAAAATAAAAATGGAGATATCCGTAATGTCCCAATATGTGTGGGTTCCAATTGAGTTTTTTTCTCTTAACATACAGATAATTTTTACACTGACAATTGTGGTTCTATGCATACTTTTTGAGAAAGATTTGCGTAGGATAGGCTTAAGAAATAGAGCTTACAAATGGAATCCTAAGTTGCTAACAATAACAATAGGGGAAGGAATTTTTGGGGTCGCTTATATATACTATCATATCATCTGCAAATAGGGATAACTTGACTTATTCATTTCCAATTTGTATCCCCTTAATCTCCTTTAGCTGTCTTATTACTCTAGCAAGAACTTCAAGTATTATGTTGAAGAGATATGGAGAAAGTGGGTATCCTGTCTTGTCCTTGACTTTAAAGGGAATGCTTCATATTTCTCTCCATTTAAATTGATGTTGGCTACTGGCTTACGGTATATCACTTTTATTATTTCTAGGTGTGGTACTTGTATGCCCCTTCTCTCCAGGAATTTTAGCATGAAGGGGTGTGGTATTTTGTCAAATGCTTTTTCAGCATCTAGTGAGATGATCATGTGGCTTTTCCTCTTTCAGCTTGTTTATATGGTGAATTACGTTGATGGATTTTCTTATGTTAAACCATTCCTACATTCATGGGATGAAGACTACTTGATTATGGTGTATGATACTTTTGATGTGTTCTTGGATTCGGTTTGCCAGTATATTAAGTATTTGTGCACCTATGTTCATGAGGGAGATTGGTCTGAAGTTCTCTTTCTTTGTTGGATTTTTGTGTGGTTTAGGAATCAGGGTGACTGTGGCCTCATAGAATGAGTTTGGCAGTATTCCTTCTAATTCTATTTTGTGGAAGAGTTTGAAGAGTATTGGTATTAGCTCTTCTTTGAAGGTCTGGTAGAATTCTGTGCTGAAACCATCTGTCCCTGGGCTTTTTTTGGTTGGGAGATTTTTAATGACTGTTTGTATTTCCTCATGGGTTATAGGGCTGTTTAATCTGTTAACCTGATCTTGATTTAACTTCAGGGGTGGAATCTATCAAGAAAATTTTCCATTTCGTTTAGGTTTTGAACTCTTACAGCTGATAAACACCTTCAGCATGGTGTCTGAATACAAAATTAATTTTTAAAAAATCAGAATCCCTTCTTTATACAACAAGTAAATGGGCTGAGAAAGAAATTAGGGAAACAACACCCTTCACAATAGCCACAAACAATATAAAATAACTGGGGGTAACTCTAACCAAGCAAGTGAAAGATCTGTATGGCAAGAACTTCAAGTCCTTGAAGAAAGAAATTAAAGAGACCATCAGAAGATGGAAAGATCTCCCATGCTCATGGATAGGTAGAATCAACATAATAATAATTGCCATCCTACCAAAAGCAATATACAGATTCAATGCAATTCCTATCAAAATAGCATCAAAATTCTTTATAGACCTGGAAAATGAAATTCTCAAATTCATATGGAATAACAAAAAAACAAGAATAAATAAATCAATCATGTACAATAAAAAAAAAATCTGGAGGTATCACCATCCCAGATTTCTAACTGTACTACAGAGCAATACTAATAAAAACAGCATGGTACTGGTATAGAAACAGACCAGTGGATCAATGGAATGGAATTGAAGACCCATAAATGAACCCACACACCTATGGTCACTTAATTTTTGACAAAGAAGCCAAAACCGTACAATGGAAAAAAGGACAGCATCTTCAACAAATGGTGCTGGTACAACTGGATGTTGACATGTAAAAGAATGAAATTAGACCCATACTTATCAACTTGTATAAAACTTAAGTCCAATTGGCTCAAAAACCTTAACATAAGGACATACACACTAAATCTAATAGAAGAGATAGTGGGGAAAACCATCAAACTCATCAGCACAGCTGATAACTTCCTGAACAGAATAGCAACAGCTCAGGAACTAAGACCAGCAATCAATAAATGGCACCTCATGAAAACTAAAAAGCATCTGTAAGGCAAAAGACACTGTCATTCAAACAAAATGGCAACCTATAGATTGGGAAAAAATATTCACCAACTCCACATCTAACAGAGGGCTAATTTGTATCCAAAATTTACAAAGAACTATAGAAATTAAATGCCATGAAACCAAATAATACAATCAAAAAATGCAGAACAGAGCTAAACAGAGAAATCACAAAGGAAGAATCCCTAATGGCTGAGAGACACTTGAAGAAATGCTCAGCATCCTTAATCATCAGAGAAATGCAACTCAAGATGACTCTGAGATTCCATCTCACACCTGTCAGAATGGATAAGATCAAAAGCTCAAATGACAGCACATACTGGTGAGGTTGTGGAGAAAGGGGAACACTCTTCCATTGCTCGTGGGAGTGCAGGCTTGTGCAATCATTATGGAGGTCAGTCTGGAGAAATCATGCAATTTGCAGCCAAATGGATGGAACTAGAAAAGTTCACACTGTGTGAGCTAATCCAGACTCAGAAGGATGCACATGGCATCTATTCACTTATAGTCATATTTTAACCATATAGTACAGGATAACTATACTACAACCAATTCACCAAAGGTTACATGAACATAGACTTTTTTTCCTGTCAGTGAGACACTTTGCCCTAGTGGTGCTGCCTTGTAGGTCCCCAGTGTATGAGGAGGCTCTTGGCCCTCATATGACTGCTGTACTGGGGTGGGGGACTATTATGTTGGGACATTCCACTCCATAGTAGTTGGATGGAAGGGATAAGGGCTTGATGGTGGGAGGGTGGGACTGGGAGAGGTGGACAGAGGACACTATGATGGAGATGTAACCTGTAGTAATAAATAAATATTTAAAAAAGCACAATAGGGGAAGGAAGGAGGCCTGTATTGATAGAAAAGAAATTGATGAGGGTGAGATCTCACAAATGCCAAATTACTACTAGGTGCTTATTAAGAGTATCTGGGAAAGGCCCACCAAGGATATATTTCTGAAATCAAAGCTAGATTTCAGAAATAATGAACAGAACTTTAATTACAGCATGGCATGGCAATTAGACTAAGCTTTTTGGAATGTTAATGTTCTTGTTTCTTTGCTTGAATTTTGTTTAGATGTCTTTGATTTTCCTATATCTATAGTAGGTAAAAAGGATATTTTTGTGGCTTGCCATGCTAATATATAAGAGATTTTTAAAGATATAAAGAGACAGGGGGTCACAAGTCAATCACTTTAGATGTGGGGCACCCACAGAAAAACTGGTTTCAGGAAAGATTTTAGGCCCTGAAGGAGATAAGTTAATGGTTGGGTGTGATAGTGCATGCCTTTAATCCTAACATTTGAAAGACAAAGACAGGTGGATCTCTGACCTTCACTAAGGTCAGCCTGGTCTACAAAATAAATCCAAGACAAGGATATACAGAGAAATCCTGTCTCTAAATGAAAAAAATAGAGGGAGAGAAAGAGATATGTTAATTGTGAGGAATTATATATTTTCAGAGCAAAGGGACCAAATACCAAAGAAGGCAAGACAAGCCCAGATGGTCAAGCTCACAGACTCTTCCAGCCAGGACTTTAATGAAGCCTTGAACTTTTCCACCCAATGTTCAACTTTGGACTATAAACTGCTCAAGGCATTCAAATTGCTGAGCACATAGAGACTGGACAACAAATGTTACTATTAAATTGCTTAACCATTTCTTTTTCCATTTTATTTGGGCCCCCAAACAGGTTTTCTATGTCCCAATTCTTCAGGAAGCAACTTTAAGAGACCGATGGACGTCCCATTCCCAAAAGGTGGGTTGGATGATTTTTTTGGTCATTTGATATGTTATAGATGTTATTTAGGGGGATTGGTTACAAATTGTTATATGGTCTTGTTAAGCAATGTATTGGAGGTTAGACTCAATGACTTTTCTATTTGTTTTTCTTTTCTCTATTCTTTCTCTCTTATATAGGAGGAGAGGGCTTGAAAAGGAAAAGAAGGGGAATATATGTATATAATATAGAAATGATATTAATTTTGATAGAATTTTACACTTTTCTTGTTCAAAGATGATAGATAGATAGATTTATAAATCATTAGATGTCTTCAAAACCCTCAGAGATGTACAGAAAACAGCATTTAAAGATATTATTATTTGAAAAATTGTTTGACTTTGAGACAGTCAACTCCTGACAGCTCCCATTTGACTTGTAAGAAAACAATGAGCATCAAAAAGAAATTTCCCATCAGAATATAATTACTACTGGAGAAAATGTCCCTGCTCTCTCAGCAGACTATATACAGTCCAAAGACGGACCAGAGCTTAAATGCAGTTAAGTTGATGTCCTGATTCTGCAGAGGCAAAAATGGGAAAATCCTTATTTCCTGCTACACAATTATGTCTGTGAGATATGCTTGGCCAGAAAGCTGAAGATGATGCTCCAACAGTATCGAGAGATATTTAGGACTGTCTAGGCAACAAACTGTCATTTTTTTTCTTTCTGGAAGCTGCCCTCCTGTGCGTCCTATTCATTCAAATAATAACTTTATGCCCATGTCCTTGATGGGGTTGAAGGCATAATAGCTATAAAATTTCAATTAAACCTGAGTTATTCAGGATTTAAAAGGAAATATAGGATATGATAAAAAATATTTAGGTTCGTAACTTTAGACACACCAAGACAGATGTTTTCTTTTCTTCTCCAAGATTGCCTGATACAAATAGACCAAGCATTATATGTGTACCTTTTATATATGGTTTTCTTGATTGTTTCATATTTGTTCTTATTGTTTTACTATACGAGTTAAAAAATTTAGCCTTTTTATTAGACAAAAGGAGGGAAATGGTGTTGAGCATTCTAAATGTTGATTGGTCCTGCTTGCTGTCTGTTACTTACTTTGATTCTGATTGATTAAAGAAATGCTGAGGCCTGGAGATTGGGCAAAGATGGAGGTAGGCAGCACATGCCTTGGGGTATATTAAAGAAGATCCTTTCACGTAGCCTGGAACATCAGCTTAGCATGGAGAATAATAGTCAAAAGGGACGTATGTATATTTGCGGTTATATTTGGGTAGTAGAATTACAAGCTAGCTTAGATGGGCTAGGATTTTACAACTCAGGAATAGGCTTCATAAAAACCATGTGGTGTCTGTGTGTATTCATTTATAATGGTGGGTTAAGTATTAATGCCGAATCAATTAAAGATAATATAAATACTGGTTAAATCATTTAATTAGCTATTTTTTTCTACAATTTCTTTATAAAATATCCAATATCAGATGTTAAGTTATAAAAACAGAAAACATCAATCTAGTTTACATGTCTTTCATTCTTTGTCTCTCTCCTCTGTTCGCCATAACACATCTATGTTTCCCTGGAAGATATTTCTTTCAACAGGATACAACAGAATAGCTGAGTTTGCCTTCAATAAGGTTAATTTGGGTGATATGCTCACTCCAGGTTTCATTACCAGGATTCATTCCACAGTTCTACGACTGGAGCTAAAATCAACTCCTGTTAAGTGCAGAGTATATTGCAGAGTGACACAAAAAGGAAATTACAGCCACCCCAAAAATTTGTCATTATGTTGTTTAGAATGACAGGTCATGGAATCCATGGAGAAAACTTCTGCAAGCTGGCTATTTTGCAGATCTAAAGAAGAAAATGTCTACACTTTACATATGTTGATTTAGCACACAAATTATGAGGTTTTATTCATTATTTATCTAATATTAAAAGTTGACAGTAGACCTGAAAAGTTCTTGGAAAAAAGAAATCAGGTAGCCATATAAACACCCTTAATATTGTTTTGACTTTAAATATGAGGAAAACATAGCTTTGATAATTTCTAGTAAATGTTTGGGTGAGGGGAAGGCAAATGTAACCTTTGTCAATCAAACATGTCAACTAACCTATAACCATGTGAAAACAAGTTAGAGCAAAAAGGCAACTGGGTAACTACATAATCAAGTAGTTTATTTTACTCCTCCATTTCCTTTTTAATATTTGCTTTTAAATCCAACACAAATAACCTATCTTAGTTTAATATTTTCAGTTCAAAAAAATATGTCTAGCTCAAATAAACCCTCTAAAGATTTAGCTCACCCCTTATTTTCATTTTAACATATTTATGATAGCTTTTATCTTACATAGTTTTACCCAAAGGTCATGAAATTAAAAAAAATGTACAAATTTGTAGAATTGGTTAATTTTTTGTTTTAACTGGCCTACATTCCACCAATTCTCTATTTTGTCTAAATTGCAATGGTGTAAAGACATTTTATTCTAAACATGTTTCTATTTTGGAGTAATAACTTTCATTTGTAATTAAAGCTGCTTTTAGGACCTTCAAAATGGCTCAGCTTGTAGAGACACTTGCATGCAAGTGTGACATCCTTAGTTCAATCAACAATTATCACTAGGTAGCAGAAAATATAGTGCACTGAATGTTGCCCTTTGGCCTCTGTATGCACCAGTTAACATACATGCACTACATGCCCAAGTACACAGTTTGCAAACCCAATAAACAAAATTAAACAAATATATAGAAATCTAATTCAGTTTATTCCATCACCAAGTGTTATCATCTGTTTCCTAGGTAGAATCTAAATTTGCCTTTAATGGAAAACCACTGATCAAAATCAACACAAACATTTTTTAATTTTCTCATTATAAGGAATAATAAGGCTAATATTTTTTTCATGTGCCAGTATGGTAAACTTTATCATATTCAATCCAATTCTCAAAAACCATTGAGCTATTCTTCAAGACATGGTGAATAAAACAGAATGTAACAAAACAGAACAATTCTATGACTAATAATCTTCTAACACAATTTGATATTTCTCAAAGTCCTATTTCATCATCTAATATATGTCATATTAATTTAAATCTCATTTTAATATGTTTTGTGAAAGCAGAGACTTTGTTATTTATTTATAAACATTTATGTATAACAGCAAATATGTTTCAATTAGGTACTTAGTTGATTTTCTACTTATTCATTCATCCTGTACACATATCTATTTATAACATGCTCAGTATTTTACAACTGTATAGTGATGTTACTATTTACTATTTTCAAATACTAATTAACAAAATTCCATCTCATTGAGGAACTGTGTTATATCTAAGAATATTAAAACAGGCTACATATAACTTACTTTAAAACATTTCTTCAAAGTATAATTTATAGTGCCATGTAACTTTTTAAGTATAAGGATTTTTGTGAACATTTAGTACTCTAGGAAAAATGTCTTGATATTTCTTTAACATAGTTTTATCTTAGATCTAAAATCTTTGTTTGCTAGGAAAAAATACTTTTTTGCCTATAACCAAAATCATAAGAGAAAAAGGATAGAAATTTAGAAAGAAAACTATCTTCCACACATACATACTCTATCTCTAAAGTAGAGATCTAGATATAATATCTTTGTTTATGTCTTGATCAGTAGTTTTCTACTGAGGGCAAATATCCATGCCACCTTGGAGACAGAGGGCAATACTTGGTGACATCTTAAAGTTTCATTACTAAAATATATTCTAGTGCATTTTTAGTAACTGGTGGGTAGGTTTCAAGTGTTTAATCATGCTCAAGACAGTTCTTAACCCATAAAAAGTAATGTAGCCAAAAATGACTAGTGTCAAGGTCAAGAAATATTGGTGTTTGTTTTGGACAGAATTTAAGAATGAAGTAAGTAGAGAATCTATGTTACTTGATAAACTGGAGCTAATCCTCTTCTATTCTAAGGGTTAAAATTACATTATCCTTGCTGATCAAAAAAAAAATTACTATACTGATTTTCAAAAGTTAGTTATATTTTAAAGAAATTTGAATGAGACAAACATCTTTTGATCCAAAATATTATAGTAGCTAACATCAAATAACAATTATATAACTCAAAATATGATCTCATAAAAAGAAACAGTAAAAATACTCAGAAAGATATTATATTCAAGAAATGAAAGGAAAATAACAAAAATGTATATTAAAACAGGACCATAGATTATGTAGGTTCATGTGTTGTTATTATTGTGTGTATATGTTTTTATGTATATACTTCATTTATTATTTATTATAGGTAGATTGATGCATATATGCCCTGGCATGTATATGGAGATTAGATTCAGAGAACAATTTTGGGAGTACTTTCTCTTCTGTCATCCTGTGGTTCCCAGGGATTTAATTCAGGTCATGAAGCTTGGTTGCAAGTACCTAAATCCATTGAGCAATCCTATCACTGCCAAAAATTATATATTAAAACAGTTGCTTTCAAAATTTAAAATATCATATAAAATTTCTTTAAATGTAAGATTAGGTTTAATTTTAGGATGCACACCTGAGTTTGAAAAAATAAGAACACACACAAAGATAATGAAGTATTATTTGACATGAAGCTCTCATGAATAAAACAGCCATTGACTAGATACATTTTAGAAGTCAACAAATTTTGTTGTTACTCCCACCAGAAAAGTAAATGAATTGCCTAAGATAGAAGTTCATAACTGTGCATATCTATATTAATAATAAGATTAACAGAAATATACTAATTATTCTGTTACAGGGAAACAAAAAAGGCAAATTAAAGATAAGGTTAGAAGTATATAAAATGAAGACTAACGGAAGAATACAGGGAATATGATCCAACAAAGTTGGTTCTGGGCCAGAAAGAAATGGTTCAGCAGTAATAGTACTTGGCGCCCAGAACAAACATGGTAGGGGAGAGCCTCCTCTAGCATTATGTCTATGGAGCTAAACCAAACAGCTGTAGAACATATGTGCTTTTCTGTCTTACCTCAACGACTAATAAATATGAAAATAACTTTAAAATCTACAGAGTTGATACTTAGAAAATATATAAAATTGATAAACTCATTGAGGAAATACAAAAAAATCTTTAGGTCTTACTTCAAAAAGCTGTATGCCACAAAATTTGAAAACCTAAGAAAAATGGACAATCTTCTTGATAGATTCCACCTACCAAAATTAAATCAAGAACAGGTTAACAAATTAAACAGTCCTATAATCCCCAAGGGAAGGAACACTGCCAAACTCATTATACAAGGTCACATTTACCCTGATACCTAAACGATACAAAGACCCAACAAAAAAAGAGAACTTCAAAACAATTTCCGTCATGAAAATAGACGTAAAAATACGTAATAAAATACTTGCAAACAGAATCTAAGAACACCTCAAAACTATCATACAACATGATCAAGTAGGCTTCATCCCAGGAATGCAGGGTAGTTCAACATATGCAAATTCATTAACATAATCCACCATATAAACAAGCTGAAAGAAAAAAATGACATGATCATCTCACTAGATGTTGAAAAAGCATTTGACAAACTCTAACACCCCTTCATGCTAAAAGTCCTGGAGAAAGCTGGCATACAAGGACCTTACCTAAGAATAATAAAGAGGATATACAGCAAGTCAGTAGCCAACACCAAACTAAATGGAAAGAAACTTAAAGAATCTCACCTAAAATCAGGGACAAGGCAAGGATACCCCTCTTCCTGTATCTTTTCAACATATTACTTGAAGTTCTAGCTAGAGAAATAAAACAACTAAAGAAGATGAAGGGGATACAAATTGGAAAGAAAGAAGTCAAAGTACCCCTATTAGTAGACAGTATGATAGTATATATAAGTGACCCCAAAAACTCCACCAGAGAACTCATACAGCTGATAAATTCTTTCAGCAAGGTGGCTGGATAAAAAATAAATTGAAATAAATCAGTAGCCCTTCTTTACACAAAAGATAAGGGCTGAGAAAGAAATCAGGGAAACAACACCCTTCACAACAGCCACAAATGATATAAAATTACTGGGGTAACTCTAACCAAGCATGTGAAAGACCTGTGTGACAAGAATTTCAAGTGCTTGAGAAAAGAAACTGAAGAGTACATCGAAAGACGGAAATGTCGTCCATGCTCATGGGTAGGTAGGATCCAACATAATAAAAATGGCCATCTTACTAAAAGCAATATACAGAAATAATGGAATTCCCATCAAAATACCAACACAATTATTTACAGACCTTGAAAGGACAATTCTCAACTTCATATGGAAAAACAAAAAACCCAGAAAAACTAAATCAATCCTGTGCAGTAAAAAGCCATCTGGAGGTATCACCATCCCTGATTTCAAGCTATATTGCAGAGCAGTAGTAATAAAAACAGCATGGTACTGGCATAGAAACAGACCAGTTTATCAATGGAATCAAATTGAAGACCCAGAAATAAACCCACATACCTACGGTCACTTTATATTCAACAAAGAAGTCAAAACTGAACAATGGAAAAGTCAGTCACATATTTGTAATTCAATAAATATACTAAAGGAAATAAATAGAATCAAGAACAAATATATGACCACCTCAACAAATGCATTAAAAAAAAACTTTAAGAGAATTTAGAATACTTTAAGTCCTGCTAAAAGTCGTGATGAGACTAGGTATATAATATCTTTTCTTTTCCTTTTTTAAAATGTTTATTTATTACTTCAAGCTATATCTCCATCATAGTACTCTCTTTCAACCCCTCCCGGTTCTACTCTCCCACCATCTCCTAATTCTCCCACCCACTCCTTCAACGTGGAGTGTCCCTGCATATCAGCCCCTCTTAGTTCAACAATCATATGATAGCTAAGAGCTTCCTCTTGCACTGGGGCCCTACATGGTAGCACCCCAAGGGCAAATTCTCCTATTAATAGGTAACAAAGTCTATGTTCCTGATCCTTTTGGTGTGTTGGTTGTAGGATGATTATACTGTACTATATGTCTAAACTCCAATTATAAGTGAGTAAATGGCATGTGCATATTTCTGAGTTTGGGTTAGCTCACTCAGGATGAGCTTTTCTAGTTCCACCCATTAGGTTCTGAATTGCATGTTTTCCTTTTTTTCTGATAGCTGAGTAGAATTCCATTGTGTAAATGTACCACAAATTTCTTTTTTTTTTTTCTTTTTAAAATTTATTTATTTATTGCGTCAGGTTACATCTTCATCAGAGTGCCCTCTTTACACCCCTCCCAGTCCCGCCCTTCCACCCTCTACCCCCTAACCCTTCCATCCCACTCCTCTGGAGTGGAGTGTCCCTACATAACAGTCCCCCACCCCAGTCCAGCAGTCATATGAGGGCCAAGAGCCTCCTCATACACTGGAGGCCTACAAGGCAGCACCACTAGGGAAAAGTGTCTCATTGATAGGGAGAGAAAATAAAAAGTCTATGTACATGTTCCCTTTGGTGCATTGGTTGTAGTATAGATTTCCTGTGCTGTATAGCTAAAATCTGACTATAAGTGAATAGATGCCATGTGCGTCCTTCTGAGTCTGTGTTAGCTCACTCAGGATGAACTTCTCTAGTTCCATCCATTTGGCTGCAAATTGCATAATTTCATTGTTTCTGATTTTCTTATCCATTCATCAGTTGAGGGACATCTGGGTTGTTTCCAGTTTCTAGCTATTACCAATAAGGCTGCTATTAACATAGATGAGGATATGTCCTTGTGGTTTGATGAGGAGTAATTTGGGAGGTTCTTAATAAAGCCATTTGACATATGAAAAAGATGTCCAAAATATGCACTGGAGAAAAGACAGCTACTTAAGAAATGGTGCTGATAAATATAGATGCCTACATGTAGAAGAGAGATTGTTCCTCCACATGTAGAAAACAAATCCTCCCTCTCAACTGTACCAAAATCACCAATTGAAAAAAATTACCCTAATTTAACACCTGAAATATTAATACAACATGATATGGAAGAACACTCTAATCTAGAGGTTAGGCAACTACATTCTAAGTTAAATGCAATTTGTTAGCAACAAAATAAATTTAACAAGGTTGGCTGAAGGAATGAGAAAAAAAATCTGGCAATATGTTTAGGAATCCCATTCATTTTCCTATAGACTGTTATTTGCACATTGTACATTGTCCCAAATCTGTAATAACACGTCCACAAAAAGAATGTATAGACAGAAAAGTGGAAAGAGTTGCAAATTATATAGTGCAATAGTGAGATTAGGAAACCTTTGGTAAAGTATCAACATAAATTATCATATAAGAAAAAAGCAAACATTTATATAATGAAACATATTTTTGATGAAGACATAAATATGTATTATACTTACAAATCATACAAAATTAAACTAATAATTATTGCACACTTTAGGCACTTCTTAGTGGAGGGTCTTGGAAGAACTTTGAGAGCACAAAAGCCCTCAAAATATGAAATGTGCTGTAATTAAAGCATTGTCATGTATCATGCATGCTGTTTATTCTTTGATATGTAATCTCATGACTATATGTTTAACAGGCATTTTTTAACATAGATTTTGTGGGAGAATTCTGAGCAAAGAAATCTAGTGCTAATGTCAGACAGTTCAGAAAAGAAAATCAATGTCCCTGTGGCAGAGTTATTTTAATAAACTATTCTACATCCTTCTAAACTATATTTCTTCACAGTTGATGTACAGGATATACTGAAGAAGTTTACAATGTGGTCCTCCTATATTACTGTATTCTATTATTTAAAAGATGCATCTACCATAGGCCATCGCAACATAGATCTAAATTTCCAAATATAAATCTGTAAGTATGTATTGGGAAAAAAGCCATCACTATATATCATAGTAGTGTGTCTGTAACTTCTATTTTCACAGTGTTCCCACAAATGATTCTTCAGCAGGTGCATGCTGAGAGAAGCAATGTACAAAAATGGCTTGTGAAGAGCATTCAGCTTTCCTCCCAGATAATTCACCATCAAAATTCTTTCCTGCTTTGGCTTTGAAATAAAACAAATTCTAAAGGAAGCACTCTCCTTGCTCCATTAGCAAATTTTCAGAGTAAATTAAATTGCTTTACATGCAGATTCCTCAAAACATTATAAAAATGCTGGAGTGAAATGAGTGCACACCTTTTATTACTATAAAAGTAAAGATAGAAGAGCTGCATATTTCTATGAGTCCCTGTCCTCATCCTCCTAATGTATTCACATTGTTCTAGATCCCTTTGAGGACACCTGAGGTACAAATGTCACTTTTTCCTGATACCTTTATATCTGTTTGATTCCTAATGAACACATGCAAAAGAGGAGGCAGCTGAGATAATAGAAAAATCTTGAAATGCGTAGCTAAAATAACACCAAATTGACATCTTATCTAATGATGATAGTATTCTTCTCACTGATGGCGGTCATAGGCAAACCATGATATTTTAAAACTTAATATATAGAAGAATTTTTTGGCTCACTTATTATTATTAGGGTGAATGTTGAACAACTCCCTGAGAAATGATGGTCCTGAACAGTATCGAGATAGCAGCTTTCTCTTCAGGCCTGGCTTTCAAAGAAAGTCACTAAGATCTGAGGAGCTTTGTTGGTTCTCTATGAGGAGTTTGCTCCTGAAGCAGTAGAAGAAACTGCTTATGATTCCATGAGAAGTCATTTGGATGTATACCCAGAAGTGGTATGGCTGGGTCCTGAGGCAAAGCTATACCACGATTTCTAAGATATCGCCATACTGACCTCCATAGTGGTTGCACAAGACTGCACTCCCACCAGCAATGGAGGAGGGTTCCCTTTTCTCCACACCCTCACCAGCATGTGCTGTTATTTGAGCTTTTGATCGTAGCCATTCTGACAGGTGTGAGATGGAATCCCAGAGTTGTCTTGAGTTGCATTTCTCTGATGATTAAGGATGTTGAGCATTTCTTCAAGTGTCTCTCAGCCATTAGGGATTCCTCCTTTGTGAATTCTCTATTTAGCTCCGTCCCCCATTTTTTGATTGGATTATTTGGTTTCTTGGCATTTAATTTCTTGAGTTCTTTGTAGATTTTTGATATTAGCCCTCTGTCAGATGTGGGGTCGGTGAAGATTTTCTCCCAGTCTGTAGGCTGCTGTTCTGTTCGAATGACCCTGTCTTTTGACTTACAGAAGATTTTCAGTTTAATGAGGTCCCATTTACTGATTGTTGGTCCCAGGTCCTGAGCTGTTGGTGTTCTGTTCAGGATGTTGTGACCTGTGCCAATGAGTTCGAGGGTTTTTCCCACTTTTTCTTCTAGTAGATTTAGGGTGACGGGCCTTATGTTAAGGTCTCTCCTCTTCTATGTTCATATTGCAGCCTTATTTGCAATAGCTATAAACTGGAAACAATCCAGATGCCCCTCAACTGAAGAATGGATTAAAAAACTGTGGTACATCTACACAATGGAATATTACTAGGTTTCAGAAACAATGAAATTATGCCATTTGCAGCCAAATGGATGAAACTAGAGAAGCTCATCCTGAGTGAGCTAACCCAGACTCAGAAGGATGCACATGCCATCTACTCACTTATAGTAGGATTTTAGCTATATAGTACAGGATATCTGTACTACAACCAACACACAAAAGGGAACATGGACATAGACCTTTTTCTTCTTTTTTTTTCTTTCATTTTTTGTGGTTGTTGTTAGTTTTTGATGGTTTGTTTGTTGGTCTGTTTTTTAGTTTTCCCTCCCCAGCAATGAGACTCTTTTCACTGGTGGTACTGCCTTGTAGGCCCCCAGTGTATGAAGAGGCTCTTGGTCCTCATATGACGTCTAAACTGGGGCTAGGGACCGTTATGTGGGGTCACTCCACTCCAGAGGAGCAAGATGGAAGGGTTAGGGGGTAGAGGATGGGAGGGTGTGGCTTGGAAGAAGGGAAAGAGGACAATATGATTGAGATGTAACCTGAAGCTACCAATAAATAAATTTATTAAATAAAAAGCAGGTAACAGGATTAAAACACTGTAAATAAATTAAAGGTTACAGCTGTTCAACCTGGTTTTATAAACCACCAATAGTCGAAAAAATTTAGAGCTAAGGTAAAATACATGAAATGCATGGGGTTAGCCCATACCTTTAACTTCAGCAGAGACAGGAGGAGCACTATAGAGTTAGATGTCATATAAATTCTAGAGTTAAAAGGAACAAGGTGATGATGGTGCACACCCTTAATCCCATCATTAGAGAAGAATACACCCTTAATCCCAAAACACTGGAGACAGAAACAGGCAGATGCCAGAGCTCAAGGTCAGCCTGATACAAAAAAAGCTCTACATAGGGAAAAACTTTGATCCAGGGGCGGGGGAGCACATCTTTAATCCCTTCAGTTGGGAACCACAGGTCTTGATCCCAATACTTAGTATGCAGAGACAGGCACATAGGATTTAGAAGAATTTAAGTTTAAAAGCTACATACAAAAGGCATGCTCAATATAAACAAATTGTCCTTTGAGATCTCAAAATATATACACTAAAGGTTTGTTTAGCTTCAAAATAACAAAATAATTTCTTCTTCATCCAGATTGAAAGATAATACTTTATATATTGTCAAAAAACCAAGTTTTCTCCAGGAGATATATTACCTGACCACCCCCCCCCAAGGAAAAGGTAATTGCCCCTGAGTTAGGATTAGGGCAGGGCTCTATTCTTATCTTTCCGGGAGGCTTAAGCATCCATTCAAGGAATCCAGGGACAACTGGACAAGGGAAACCTCAACAGAAAACAGATCAGACACCGAAGAAGACCAGCGGCCCAGATGATCCAGCCTTGCAGACTCCCTCAATAGCTGTTTCCTCAAAAGTCTACAACCACAACTCAAAATCACTAAGATCATTCAGCTCCACAGACTGCTCCAGCCAGAACTTCAGTAAAGGCCTGAAGATCAGCTTCTGTCTACAAACTTCTTAGTACATCTAAACAGCTGAGCACAAAAGGACTGAACATCAAATGATTCTATTAACATTTTTAACCATTCTTCCATCCCTATTTGAGCCCCAAACAGGTTTACTACATCCCAAATCAGCAGGAAGTCATTTATGAGAGCGACGTCCCAGGCCCAGAAGGTGGGGAGGGTGTTTTCCCCCCCTTTGGTTATTCGATGGATAACAGAAAATTTTGTCGTTTAGGGGAAGAGACTACAAGCTGTTAAATGGTCTTGTTAAATGGGTTTTGAAGGTTAGACCTAGGGACTTCTCTCTTTTTCTTTTCTGTATCCTTCTTTCTCTCCTATGTAGGAGTGAATAGACTTGAGGAAAAAATGGGACATAGACATAGTATAGGAAAGATCAAGAAAAAAGGACAGATTATTGAATAAGCCTTTATACCTTTGTATATTGATACAAAATTAATACTGTATTAGGCTAAATTGGTATTGATCATTGTATATTAATGCAAAATTAAGATTATATTGGACTATATCAGTATTAATCTTAGTGTATTGATACAAAACTAAGAGTATATTTGGCCACATTGGTATTGATCTTTGTATATTGTTACAAAATTAAGGGTAACACTTCTTAAAGGTATTGTACCTAGTAATGCTTAAAAAGGAAATGTGAAGTTTTGATTTTTTGCTACCAACCATCACAAACTGTTTTGGATAATTAAGAAATACAAACTAACAGTCATGCAAGCGTGTCATTTGGTTAGTTACTATGACAGTCTATCACAGTTATTATCAAGTTGTTAAGAGACAGCAACATTTGCTTATGTAAACATAAGAGATAGATAGGGCATCTTCAAAAACCCCAAGAGATCTGCAGAGTATGGCATTCAAAGATGTTTTCTTAAATTAAGATTTTTTTTGATATCGAGATATGCAGCTCCTGACAGCATCCCCTATCCACTCCAAGTAGAAGATGAGCATCGAAGAACCTCCAGTGTGAGATGGTTGAATTAGTGGCAAGCCTATCTCTTGGCAAAAAAACAAAAAAACAAAACCAAAACAAACAAAAACAAAAACAAAAACCCTTGCTTCAACTGTAGACAGACTTCTGTCCAAAAAGGACAAAACTTGGAAGCAGGTAAGTTGACAGCCTAGCTCTGCCAAGACAGGGTAGGTAAGTCCTTCATAATTGCTGCTCTACAAGCAATGTCTGTCAGAGAAACTGGGCCAAACAGCTGAAGATTGATGCTGTAATGTATGGAGAGAAAATGGGAACTGTCCAGGCAGCCATGGGTATGTCATTTCTTAGTTTTGGAAGCTGCGGGCCCTGCACTTCCTATATAATCAGATATATTTATCCCTCTCAGGTCTCTGAGGTGGTTGAAGAATAGATATCTAGAGTCTCATAGTTAAATTTTGAGTTGTTAGGAATCAAGGGGGCGTTCTGGATCTAAGAAGATGTTTTTAAAATTGTGATGCAAGTTAGTATGAAAGCTGAGTTAGATAGAGAACTTTAAACTCATGGAGATAGTTAGATAGTAGAATGTTAAAGTCAGGAGCCAAATACATATGGACTGGACAATGAGAATGTATGCTAAGCCATAAAACTCTCAGAATTGTGGCCTATTTATTTCAGTTGTTTTGTACTGTATTTATTGTTATAAGAGAAAGAACCATTTGTTGGACTAAAAGGGGGAGCTTTTGGGGTGGGGGAAAGATCTACCTTAAACTAAAAAACAAAAGGGTAGAGGATGGGGTTCTTGAGGGGGATGAGGGTGGAAGGGTAGGACAGGAGAGGGGAGTAGGGGAAGGGATTGTGATTGAGATGTAACTGGAAGAAATAAAAATAAATAAATTTTAAAAAATTAAAAAAAGACTTAAATTAAATATTCTATAAATGAATATCTGTAATTATAAATGCATGTAAATATAAACAAATAGAATTACATATGTATGTGAATATGCATATATGTTGCCAAGCAATCACAGATATATTTATTTGAAGTAAAAATTATTTTTGTAGGGACAAAAAAAGAAAAAGAAACTGCTTTATTCAATAGCATATATTGTGAGCTCAGAGGCACGTAAAGGAGATACTTGTGGATTGTATGTTCCTACAAACTGATAACTATATTGAATACTTAATAGCCATAGGACTGGAATTGCGGAGTATCACATGAATGTAAAATACAATGGAGAGATGGAACTAAAAATGTAGAACACCATTTTTCAGGGAGGATTTGAAACTAAAAGTAATTGTGAAGATAGTGCCTCGTATACCCACCCTTTCTGTTTCTTGAAGGGGATAGGGTGGTTGTTGAAAATTAAAATACATCAAAAATATTTACTTGAGTGCATCAGAGTTTAAAATTTCACTTTTAAATTAAATTTCTCCACATATTTAGCATAAAACAAAATTATACGTGCTAGGATTTATAGCTGAGTAGTTCAACACTTGCCTCGTAAAGGCAAATTCCGTGTTTAGTCAAAGCAATGCAAAAAAAACAAAAATGACAAAAATATAGAAATTTCTATCTCAGGTTTTCAGAAAACAAGTCTCTACTGCCAAAATTTAGTTTGATGATATTAGATTGTTTTCTTGTTCTGACTATAAAAAACATGCACTAAGAATTCCATTTTATTTATCAATGTATACATTAATTTATAAGAAAAGATGTTCTCTGACATTGATTGTAGAGCAGGAATTATGAAGGACTTACCTACCCTGTCTTGGCAGAGCTAGGCTGTTGACTTACCTTCTTCCAAGTTTTGTCCTCTTTGGACAGCATTCTGTCTACAGTTGAAGCAAGGGATTTTTCTTACCAAGAGATAGGCTTGCCACTAATTCAATCATCTCACACTGGAGATCCATCGATGCTCTACAATCAATATCTGTCAGAGAAATGGGGCCAAATGGCTGAAGATTGATGCTGTAATGTATGGAGAGAAAATGGGAACTGTCCAGGCAGCCACTGGTATGTCATTTCTTAGTTTTGGAAGCTGCAGGCCCTGCACTTCCTATATAATCAGATATATTTATCCCTCTCAGGTCTCTGAGGTGGTTGAAGAATAGATAGCTAGATTCTCATAGTTAAATTTTGAGTTGTTTAGGAATCAAGAGGGTGTTCTGGATCTAAGAAGATGTTTTTAAAATTGTAATGCAAATTAGTATGAAAGCTGAGTTAGATAGAGAACTTTAAACTCATGGAGATGGTTAGATAGTAGAATGTTAAAGTCAGGTGCCAAATACATATGGACTGGACATTGAGAATATATGCTAAGCCATATAACTCTCATAATTGTGGCCTATTTATTTCTGTTGTTTTGAATTGTATTTATTGTTATATGAGAAAGAACTATTTGTTGGACTGAAAGGGGGAGCTGTTGGGGGAAAAAGATATACCTTAAACTACAAAACAAAAACAAAAAAAAAGGTAGAGGATTGGGGTTTGAGGGGGAAGAGGGTGGGAGGATGGGACAGGAGGGGGAGTAGGAAGGGGATTGTGATTGAGATGTAACTTGAAGAAATAAAAAGTAAATTATAAAAAAAAGGAAACATGTTCTCTAAAGATAAGGCATTCACACGATTTATTTGTTTGACATATTCTATCCCCTTTATAGTCAATGTTCAAACCATACTATTTCCACACTATGAGACTGCATTGTGGTTCAGTATGAAACAATGTGATTCTTATTATCTGACAAGTTAGTCCTGTTTCAGAGAAGTTAATAGGCTCTATTTTTATTATCTGTTTATAAAAGTTACAATTCCTTCTTCAGAGTTATGAATTACAGCTCTATTTCTACAGTATATAAAACTCAACTTTTTGGAAATCACCATGGGAAAAATGGGGTAGCAAACCATATCCTCTATTATTATTATTATCGCTAGTGTGATCCATCTTCCATCTTCAGGCTGTTTTTTTCTTTTATTTTTCATTTATTTCTCCTTGTACTAAACTGCTACCATCCATTCTTTGCTAAATCCATATTCTGGGCTTGCCCATTCCTATGAAACAGCTTCTAAAACTATAAAATATACAGTCCCCATTTTTAAAAAAAGCCTAGATATACTATTTTTTCCATGAAGTCCTAATTTCAAACTAACAGAAAGTGTTATGCAGGCTACTTGGGGAAGTAAAAAACCAAGGGTATTACCCAGTGCTGTATCCTAGTTGCGATAATATTGATATCCCAGACAAAATATCAGTGCAATAATGGCACACTGTTGTAAGCAACCAAGTAGTTTCCTTTGGAGGCATGCTCCACAAGAAGTAATTCATATCAGGAACAAGAAACCCAATTAAAATTCCATGAGTGAGGAGGTCAGAGGCCCTAGAGTAGGACTAAACTATTGTTATTTTACTAAGTTGCTATGTTGTCAAGTTGCCTCCTATCTATATTTATGCTCATGATCTTGGTTTGCTTTCCTCCTTTGTTTAGGGTTTTCATTTGGTTTGATTCTGTTTTGTTTTTTATTGCTTTGGGCAGTGAATAATGTAGAGATTCATATCTACTCAAAATTCTGAGAAAAAGTCAGTGTGAGTGTTCATCCCTAAATGGGACATCTTTACCAACTAGCTTGAATAATACAATAGAAGGAGATAACGAGGACAGAATATGAAAGTATAATAGTCAGAAGATAACTAGCAGTGCCATGAAATACTATCTGCTGGATATGATTTGGCCACTGCACTTATAACCTCATAGCAGTGGCAGTCCCCTGCAAAAACTGCAAAATCTATCCAGCCAAAACTTCAGCATGAACAGCAGAGGCATCTCAAAAGCTGTCATCCCTGGGTAGCTATAGAAGTTGGAAGCTAATTGGACAATGAGAATAATTCTTTGGGGTTATGATCATGGTAGGTTTGCCTATACTCCAATTGGTGATCCCACACTACATCAGTGCATTTATGGGCAGCACTATTTAGGGACAAACATTGGGAAACAGTCATTTTGAGGGGACCTGGAGAGAGTTGGAATGGGAAGCAGAAGCAGGATGTCATGAAAGTATCCCATGCCATATATTATCAATAAAGGTCCCCTCTTCTTACTCACATTGATGATGATTTTCTTCCTTATGTTTCAACTATAGCTTAACACATATAGTTATATAAAAGTCAGTTTATTTTGAATTTTCCTGTGTCATTTTGGTTATCTTTTAATATTGTATTTACTGAAATGCTAAGACTAACCTTTTTCTGTCTCTCCATCTCTTTGTCTCTCTCTATCTCTCTGTCTCTGACTCTGTCTCTCTCTCATGTGTATGTAATGGTTTATACACTGAATGTTTTGGAATCCATAGACTATATTACCTCTGTCCCAATTACTCATCTTTAAGGCTACATGACAACTACGGAGAGACAAAATGTAACCAAAAAAAAAAAAAAAAGTGTATCTGTTGTGAGTAAAATTAAATAGGGGTTTAGGATCTGGGTTGCATTTCATTGTCCCAAATTACAAAATATTTTTAACGTATCTTTTAAATGTTTTACTTATTTATTCATTTTAGCTTCCTATTCACAGTCCCCTACCTCATCTCCTCCCAATCCTAACTTCTCATCCTTCAGCCCCCATTTTCCCCTTCCCTTCTTTTTAGAGAGAGGACCCCACTCACCAACCCACACCAGTAGTTCCTGTCACATCAGAACTAAATGTATCTCTTCCACTGAAGCTAGTCAATGCAGCCCAGCTAGGAGAAAGTTATCTAACTGGTAGACAACAGAGTGGGTGTCAGAGATAGCCCACACTTCAATTGATGGGGGCCCACATAAAGACCAAGTTGTCCCTCAAATCCATGAATATAAGGGGCCTGGGTTCAGTCCATACATGCTATTTGGTTGATAGTTCAATCTCTGTGAGCTCCCATGGGCCTAGGTTAGTTGCCTCTGTTGGTCTTGCTGTGTAGTTCTCATTTCCTTCCAGTGTTCTGACCTTCCCCCAACTCTTCCACAAGACTCTCAGGGATAATGATGGAACAGGTATGTAGGGAATGACCTGCCAATGACTGGCCCATCTTAAGACCCAACCTATAGGAGACAGCCGACCCCTGACACTATTGATTCTCTGCCATGCTTGCAGATAGGAGCATATCATGACTGTCTTCTGAGAGACTATATCGAGTTAAGGATCGAAACAGATGCTGAGACCCACAGCCAAACATATGAAATATTTTTCAGCCACTAGCCTATGTAGAAGCCTTTCTTAGCTTGAGAATTGCATACAAGCAATCAGTGACATAGTTCCTCGTTGGGACATCTTGACTCTGTTTACTCAGTTGCATTAGCTAAGTATTTGATTCTCAGGTGGTTTTGAATATCATTGGTTTAATTCAAATTTAATTAAATTTGGTATTTAGTGTACCCCTGGCTCTGAATGTAATCCTGGAAACTACTATTCATTCTTTACAAAAATATGCAGTTATTTCAAGCCTTCACTTTTCCTTAACAATAAGAAAAAAAAACCAAGAAACACATATAGCTACTATATGTTATTTGTTTTACTGAATGTAGATATGCTTTTTCACTTAAATACCTTGAATATGAACTATTTGGAAGCATTTTATTTTTCATTTTATATTTGTGGCAGCACTTTGATAAAACTCCTTTAGGTTCAGAAAGCTCTTATAACACGGCTTCAAATTTTAGAGTGTCCTTTCCTTAGATAAAAAGAATAATTTTTTTCATTGTGATCAATGTGAGAAGCCACTATCTGTATGTTACTCTCCAGGTTATTTCAAAACGTCCTTGAATTAAACCAATGGGATGTACAACTACCTGAGACTCAAACACTTAGCTCATAGAACTGAGTAAAAAGAGTCAAGATTTAGAAAATAAATTAGAAATTAAACTTTCTACTCCTCATGCATTATGGCAGCATTTTCTCTTTGCAAGCATGAAAATTACACAATTGCCCTGTCTCAAGGTATCTATTTTCCCCTCTGAATCACTGACAGGATTATTATTTGTATCTTCGTCAATGCTAAATAAATTGCACCTTTATAAATTAGTGCTTACCTCAATGAACTCTGCAACAAGAGAACCTATGAATAAATTAAATACCTGAAAATCACTTATAAAAGCAAGGTTAAGAGATTATTCTCTTTGATAATATTTAATAATACTTGCAAATTTTTGCCTCCCCCAAATTGTTTTTATATTTTTATTAATATTTCCCATATCACTGAGAATAAGTTAGCACACAATCAATCAGGCTTGGGAATTTAACAAGAAGAATTTAAGTCCTATGGCAAGTTAGACTTACCACTAGGAACTATGAGGTGCTCCAATCTACCAGCAAATTGTTGCATCCTCTTGAGTCTGAACAATATTACCCTGCTTGGTACAGGAGTTTATACATAGGTAGGAAGCAGCAATAAAGGCTTTCTAAAATGAATGTAAAGACAATAGAAAATATAAAAACATTTCTTTAGTCACTGACTGCTTTTGTCACTAGACTTTCTTAGCATTCCTGTTTGACTTTTCTCATTACTGGCTTGCCTAAGAAAGCGTGTTACCTCCTTTGCCAAGCTGAAATTGTGCTGTGTCCTTCAGAGGGTTGGAGGTTCATGTCTGAAACACCAGTGCTTTTAAGGAAAAAGCAGTAGAATCAAAAATTCAAGCCCAATCTTGACTATATAGCAAGTTTGGGAAGAACTTAAGCTACATAAGACTATTTCAAAAACAGTTTAACAAGCAACCAAAAGAGTCCAGATGGTATTGACTGTACATACCATATGATAAACACTTTTTTCTTTGGTTCCTTCCAGTACCGTGTACACATTGTCTATGAAAGTTATATAATGTTGTAATGAATATTTACATGTGAGACTCATAATTTATTAATAAAAATATCTTCCATGTCCAGCCCAAAAAAGTCTGATAATAAATATGTAGTAAATAAAGTCAATAAAACCATGTAAGCAATGAGGCAAATGACTTGATTCTGGCAGAGTTCAACCAATATCTAGTTCAGAGTAGTTTCCAGTGTCCATAGTTAAGATGAACTTGTGGGTACAAGCTGGTCAGAGCCAGAGGCTCTATAGTAGCTTGAACCCAGGAGTTTGAAGTCAGACCAGAGCAACACAGCCATATGCTAAACTTAAAAATAAAACTGAACCTCACAAATAATTAAAAGCAAAAACAAAGTGCACAAAATAAGAGCAACCAAACAAATAAGCATCCGTAACACTAGCATTGAAGAGGGTCCAACAGGATGAGAGAAGATCATAAAGATGGCCTGGGCTACATACTAG
>CAJQZJ010032944.1:2501924-2515719 GCA_907164525.1 Lophiomys imhausi
ATGGCCTGGGCTACATACTAGCAACCATTCTCAAAATGAGAAAGAGGTGTGTGTGGGGGGTACATATTTCTCTGTTTTTATCTGATAATAGTTTTCTCGTGTATGTATGTGGCACTTGTGTGTATATATTTACACATGTCACATTATCTTTTTCTGAACAAGAAACTCACTGATTCATGATGAGGCTGGCTGGACAGTGATCTTCATGGCTCCATCTGTCCCCCTTGGCCCCTCAGTATCACCACGTATATATTTAAGTTGATTTGCCTTCACTAGCTCTTTTGGAATGATGGAGGGATCCGAGCTGAGTGTTTATAGAAGAGTATTGCATACCTGGGACTTTATTCTTCTTACAAGTCTGAAAATTACTTGGAAGCTAGTGGTCGCAAAAGGAGCTGAACCAAACATTTACATCCATTCTCAAAAGACAATTCTGGTTTTGTGTGGGGTCTTTCTTTTTTTCTTTTATTCTTCATTTTCTCAGTCTGGTTTGTGGAATTGGGCAACAGTATGACTAATTGTTGAAAAAATTTGTTTTAAATTACAAATTTGTCAGCTGCAAGTACATTAAAGAGAAAACAGAAAGCTTCAGAGAAAGAAGAAACATGGCTACCTATGATGATGGATTTCTACGTGATGCAAACAAAACAAAAAAACAACAATAAAACACTAAATAATAGTTAAGTTATATAGGCATCTTATATAAGCTATTGAGGCTGACACAATACAGAAAATAAATCTTTCTAAATGCAAATGTTTATGAATATGTCAGCCAATGTAATATTTTCAAGTTGATGATTTAATTTAATTTTAAAATAATGTTCAAATTTTATTAATTTGTGACAAGGTCATTGAAGAATCCAGTATTTTATCATAATTAGCACAAATTGCTAAATAACCTTGGATTGCATATGGCCATGAAGATTTATTGCACTATCATATCAGGGATACATTTTAATGTCATTCTTGAATTCCTTCATAATGAGCATTAATTATGTACTATAAAACATAAAACTAAAAAAACCTGACTCTATGAATATAAAAATTGACAACACACATACAGAAGTTTGAGGATATATGATATATGTGGAACACTTCATGTAATCCAAACTTACTAGCATTCTCTGAGATTGTTGTAAAAATATATTTCAGTTTGGTTTATTTATAAATTGATCTGGATTTATCTAATAAATCATTATATGTAGAATATTAAAAATAATTTTAAATACAGTTGGAATTCATTCAGTATTTTTATTTCAACACATTTATCATATATGTTATTTTAATTTACCTATTATACAATTTCAACTACTACATTTAGTTATTTTTCATTAAAAATAATCTAAGAAATGCCCAACTCTGTTCCCAGAAGTTAGTGTTTTAGAATACAGTGTATTTGGTCTGCATTCAAAGCTCTAATAAGAAAATATGGTGTTAACTATTAAGAATTTTAAGTTGTTATGCTTAATTTTTGTAGTCTTGTACACTGGATACTTTGCAAAGTGATTTGTTCAAACCTTGAAGTGGATTTTTATGGCTCTTTATAGCAAGAATGCAAAACTTGTGAATTGTACGACTATCATATTAACTCATTTTGGATGCATCTAAATTCACAGTTACTAACAGCTATTTTTCCATGAATTCTTTAATAGTACTGTACTTTGTAAAATGAAAAGGTACATGACATACTTAAAAATAATCATAGAGTTGAAATAACTTGGACTATATTTTCAAAGTCATCTATACCTTAAATAGTAGACGTGAGAAATTTGAAGTGAGCACTTCCTGATTTCCACATTATTATTAAAAAGTTAAAGGTTTATAGGAAATAGAGTAAACATCCCAATAATAAAATTATTAATTGATAAAGTCAATGGAATATTTATTAATTACATTATATTTCTTACTGTATGTAATAAGTATCATTTTTATCCCAGTGGGGATTGCATTATTTCCAGAATTGTTTCAAAGTTTGGAATCTTATTATCTCTAAGTCACTCTGAAATTATCAACATATCATATCATATGTTATGTTATGTTATATTATATTATGTTATGTTGTGTTATGTTATATTGTGTCATGTTAACTTGGAGTATATTATATATAAAGGAATATCCAATATGCAAAGTTGCTAATTTTAAATTCTTTGAAAAGGCATTAACTTCTCCTCTATAATGCATGGGGTGTATTCCTAGGTGCTGAATGGCTAATGAGACCTGTGGCTTTTCTAACATTTTTATTTGGGAGGAAATGAAGGATAAATAGATTCACATGGAAACAGAAGATGTACTGATGCAATGCAGTGGAAAATTTGAAAACATGACAAAGAAGGGAAAAAAAGAGTCCTAAAAGAATGTCTGTCATTTTTTAATAGTTCATAGACCACACAAATATGTTTAATATCTCCTCATACTATATGGATAGGAATCTTTGAAAAAATAGTCAAATATTTGAAAGTATATCTAGGCAATCAAATTGGAAAAGGATGCTACTTATTCTGTTTGAGAGCATGTTTGTATTTTCTGAAAAAAATAAGGGTATTTAAAACATTTGTTTAAGGGTAAATTAGACAAAATACTAAAAATTTCATTAAGAGTTTTATTATGCTGACTGATAACTGAGTCTTAAAACTTTTATGTACATTTTGACATAAATTAATGAAAAGTAATACACATAGTATAAGAAGATATCACATCATTGAAACATTAAGTATTTCAATATCATAAATTCTTATAATATTCTCATAAGATAATTGCTATATCTTTAGTGAAAAGAGAAGAAAATTAAACTTAGCAAGCAGGTATATTACATTCTCAACATCATGTAGCTGCTTTTGTGTGACAGACTTGAGATCAATCTCCTTCTTGCCAGATTTCAAATATTATAGCAGATCACCAATCTCATCTTAGTTTTATTAGTCTTAAGTCTTCAACTAATGGATTGGTGAATTTTTGATAAGTTAATATGAGATTGTAGTTGGCCCTGTAGCTCACTAACAGAGTGCTTCCTTAGAATATAGAGGCATTGTATTTGATCCTCAGCTCTAGGTCAGAGTAGGGTAGTAAGGTTTAGGCCACTGTTAGAAAACTATAATATTGACATCTGTGCATAGAGCTCCAACATTCAGAAATGAAATAAAGAACGAAGAAGAAAAACTGTAACAGGAAAAGCACAAATGAGATTGGTGAGCTTAAAGAAAAGTTGAAAAGAAAGGAATGAAAATTCATTAAAAGTAGTAGAAACATCCACATCTTGACATGGTCATAATTTTAAGACAGAAAAGAGTAACCACTGAAGAAAAGAAGATTGAAAAAAAGGACATGGATATAGAATCCTGCTCAATATGATGTGCTTTCATTAATATATTCATCATATGCACCTCATCAAATAAATGATTTTAAAAGAACATTTAATTTAAAATCATGTTCTTCTCTAGTAACACTATATGAGTATTCTTCCAGAATTCACCAGCCTTGGTGACATTTTAAATAGGAGCTATATGAATATCAATTTTTGCACGATAAAGAGTTCAAAACAGGGGTAGGATTGCAGGGGTAATTCAGTAATAGAATACTCATCTAGTGCTTTTGTGCCAGGCTCTGTGCTTTCTTCTCAACACTAAAAACAAAAACAAAAAAGAAAATTCAGTCCAAACCAGTTATTCTTTCAAACTAAGATAATGTAGTGCACTGGCTCAGTGTCAAAGGTCAGTGTATTTAACTAGAGTAAGAAACTTAAATCTTTCACCAAACTCATTCTATGAGGCCACAGTCACCCTGATTCCTAAACCACACAAAGACCCAACAAAGTAGGAGAACTTCAGACCAATGTCCCTCATGAACATAGATGCAAAAATACTTAATAAAATACTAGCAAACCGAATTCAAGAACACATCAAAAGTATCATACACCATGATCAAGTGGGCTTCATCCCAGGAATGCAAGGATTGTTCAACATACGAAAGTCTATCAACGTCATTCACCACATAAACAAGATGAAAGAGAAAAACCACATGATAATCTCGCCAGATTCAGAAAAAGCATTTGACAAAATCCAACACCCCTTCATGCTAAATGTTCTGGAGAGAACGGGCATACAAGGACCGTACTTAGAAATAATAAAGGCAATATACAGCAAGCCAGTGACCAACATCAAATTAAATGGAGAGAAACTTGAAGCATTTCCTCTAAACTCAGGGATAAGACAAGGATGTCTACTTTCACCATATATCTTCAATATAGTACTTGAAGTTCTTGCTAGAGCAGTAAGAAAACTAAAGGAGATCAAGGGGATAAACATTGGAAACGAAGAAGTCAAATTTTCCCTATTTGCAGACGATATGAGAGTATACAAAAGCGACCCCAAAAATTCCACCAGAGAACTCTTACAGCTGATAAACACCTTCAGCAAGGTGGCTGGATACAAAATTAGTTTAAAAAAATCAGAAGTCCTTCTTTACACAACAAACAAATGGGCTGAGAAAGAAATAAGGGAAACAACCCCCTTCACAATAGCCACAAAAAATATAAAATACCTGGAGGTAACTCTAAACAAGCAAGTAAAGGACCTGTACAACAAGAACTTCAAGCCCTTGAAGAAAGAAATGAAAGAGGCCTTTAGAAGATGGAAAGATCTCCCATGCTCATGGGATCAACATAATAAAAATGGCCATCCTACCAAAAGCAATATATATATTCAATGCAATTCCTATCAAAATACTAACACAATTCTTTATAGACCTGGAAAAAGCAATTCTCAATTTTATATGGAACAACAAAAATCCCAGAATAGCTAAATCAATCCTGTACAATAAAAAAACACCTGAAAGTATCACCATCCCAGATTTCAAGCTGTGCAACAGAGCAATAGTAGTAAAAACAGCATGGTATTGGTATAGAAACAGACCAGTAGATCAACTGAATCGAATTGAAGACAAAGAAATGGACCCACACACCTTTGGCCACCTAAGGCGCCAAAACTGCACAATGGAAAAAGGACAGTATCTTCAACAAATGGTGCTGGTCCAACTGGATGTCCACTTGTAAAAGAATGAAATTAGACCCATAATTATCACCTTGTACAAAACTTAACTCCAAGTGGATCAAAGACCTTAACATAAGGCCAGTCACACTAAATCTACTAGAAGAGAATGTAGGAAAAACCCTGGAACTCATTGGCACAGGTCATAACTTCCTGAACAGAACACCAACAGCTCAGGACCTGAGACCAACAATCAATATATGGGACCTCATGAAACTGAAAAACTTCTGTAAGGCAAAAGAGACTGTCATTCGAACAAAACAGCAGCCTACAGACTGGGAGAAAATCTTCACCAACCCCACAACTGACAAAGGGCTAATATCCAAAATCTACAAAGAACTCAAGAAATTAAATGCCAAGCAACCAAATAATCCAATCAAAAAATGGGGGACAGAGCTAAATAGAGAATTCACAAAGGATGGATCCCTAATGGCTGAGAGACACTTGAAGAAATGCTCAACATCCTTAATCATCAGAGAAATGCAACTCAAGACAACTCTGAGATTCCATCTCACACCTGTCAGAACGGCTAAGATCAAAAGCTCAAATGACAGCACATGCTGGCGAGGTTGTGGAGAAAGGGGAACACTCCTCCATTGCTGGTGGGAGTGCAGTCTTGTGCAATCACTATGGAGGTCAGTATGTCAATATATTAGAAAACATTGAATAGCTTTGCCTCAGGACCCAGCCATACCACTTCTGGGTATACATCGAAATGACTCCTCACGGAATTATAAGGAAGTTTCCTCATCTATGTTCATAGTATCCTTATTTGTAATAGCTAGAAACTGGAAACAACCCAGATGTCCCTCAACCAAAGAATGGATTAAAAAAATGTGGTACGTATACACAATGGAATATTACTCAGCTATCAGGAAGAATGAAATTTTGCAATTTGCAGCCAAATGGATGGAAGTATAGAAGCTCATCCTGAGTGAGTTAACCAGACTCAGAAGGATGCACATGGCATCTATTCACTAATAGTAGGATTTTAGCTATATAGTACAGGTTATCGATACTACAACCAACACACCAAAGGGAACATGGACATAGACTTTTTATTTTTCTTTTTAATTTTCTTATTTGTTTATTTGTTTGTTTGTTTGTTTTTTAGGTTTCTCTCCCTGGCAATGAGACACTTTTCACTGGTGGTACTGTCTTGTAGGCCCCCAGTGTATTAGGAAGCTCTTGGCCTCATATGAACTCTGAACTGTGCTGAGGGACTGTTATGTAGGGACACCCCACTCCAGAGGAGTGTGATGGAAGTCTTAGGGGGTAAAAAAAAATGAAATGTGAAGTTTCGTTTTTTTTTTTTTTGCTACCAATTGTCATAAACTGTTTAGGATAATTAAGAAATGCAAACTAATAGTCATGCAAGGTGTCATTTTGTTAGGTACTATGACAGTCTATCACAGTTATTTTCTAAGCTAATCAGAAATCAAATTGCTAAGAGACAGGCAACATTTGTTATCTAAATATAAGAGATAGATAGGCGTCTTCAAAAACCTCAAGAGATCTGCAGAATATGGCATTCAAAGATGTTTTCGTAACTTATTTTTTGATATCGAGACATGTCAGCTCCTGACAGCACCCCCTATTCTACTCCAAGTAGAATATGAGCATCGAAGAATCTCCAGTGGGAGATGGTTGAATTTGTGGCAAGCCTATCTCTTGGCGAGAAAACCCCCTTGCATATACTGTAGGCAGAATGCTGTCCAAAAAGGACAAAACTTGGAAGCAGGTAAGTCGATAGCCTAGCTCTGCCAAGACAGGGTAGGCAAGTCCTTCATAATTGCTGCTCTACAATCAATGTCTGTCAGAGAAATGGGGCAAATGGCTAAAGATTGATGCTGAAATATATGGAGAGAAATGGAAACTGTCCAGGCAGCCACTGGTATGTCATTTCTTAGTTTTGCAAGCTGCGGGCCCTGCACTTCCTATATAATCAGATATATTTATCCCTCTCAGGTCTCTGAGATGGTTGAAGAATAGATAGCTAGAGTCTCATAGTTAAATTTTGAGTTTTTTAGGAATCAAGAAAATGTTTTTAAAATTGTGATGCAAGTTAGTACGAAAGCTGAGTTAGATATAGAACTTTAAACTCATGGAGACGGGTAGATAGTAGAATGTTAAAGTCAAGTGCCAAATACATATGGACTGGACATTGAGAATGTATGCTAAGCCATATATCTCTCATAATTGTTGCCTAATTATTTCTGTTGTTTTGTATTGTATTTATTGTTATAAGAGAAAGAACCATTTGTTGAACTGAAAAGGGGAGCTGTTGGGAGGGAAAAGATATACCTTAAACTTAAAAAAAGGGAAGAGGATGGAGGATTGAGGGGGAAGGGGGAGGGAGGGTGGGACTGGAAGGGGGAGTAGGGTGGGGATTGTGATTGAGACGTAACTTGAAGAAATAAAAAAAATTTAACTAGACATAAAGAGATAAGAGTACTCACACTTACAATATATCATGAGCTAGCTAGGTCAATACATGTTATAAGAGGGTTGGTCTGGAAACACATGGGAGAAACTCATGATAAAGAACTCAGGCATACGTTTGATAACTTTCCCATATGTCCATCAAATAAACACAAAGAACAAAAATGGACTCACTAGATTATGTTTGCCAATATTTGTGCATATGCATATATAAGAAATTTAAGAAACAGAGTGTATTAACATGAGAGTGAGTGAGAGGTCATGGGAGCAGTTTGATGTAGGGTATCTGGTAGGGCCTCAGGTGAGCGGGGGAGAAAAGTGATTTAATTTTTATTTCAATTAAAAGTATATTTTATACTATTTTAAAGATTTCAAGTAAAGGTAGGACATTATTTGCAAAGTGATTTCTCTTCCACTGTGGAGGAATTATACTTACTGAACATATTTTGTTTCTACTTCCACTTTACCTTGTAAAAGGATTTCATTTAAATCATGATGAAAGCTTTTGAGAGATGTTGAAGAAATTAAATGAATATAGACAAGAAACTCCTTAGAAAAAGGTTATTAAGAGGCTGGGGTGCTAAAGGAAATAGGGATATAATTGAAGAACTCTTAATGTATCTTTTATGAGTACATTTGTTCCTAGAGAGGCTCATCAAACAGAAAAGTAGCCAACACAATTTCTTTACTTCTACAAAAGGGAAAGTATCCAGATACATATATGGGGCTATTATTATCTAATCTAATGACCACTGTGGCAAATATCATAGAAGCTTTTTTAAAAGATCAAGTTGAACATGTTACACCTTGATTAAGGCAAATAAAAGGTATTTCAAAAACGCATCATTCATCTTGAAGATGCTGTTCTTATATTTCTGGCACAATATTTTTACATTTTAGAGCTCTTTCAAAGGGATGTAAAATTTGATGGAAATGTTGAGTGTTCAATAACAATAGTCATTAAAAAAGACACGAGATTTCAATGGATGCAATGTTAAGTTGACCTAAGTTTGGGAAAGTGTTTAGAACTTAGTCTTGAAAAATTATCTACATATATCATTCAGAACTAACTCCAGGAGAGCTTGATCATCACAGTAGGTACACATTTGTAGCAATTGCAAATTAATTTTATTTTGAAATATGACAATAGTACTTGCAAAGCTACTAGAAAGTTAACAATTTTCTATGGTTATCTACTACACCAAAGAGAACTTAAGTCTAATATGTAAAGTGCGAATAAAAATTATTTAATTATATGGGTGGTGCTGGCACATGCCTTTAATCCCAGCACTTGGGAGGCAGAGGTAGGTGGATCTTTGCGAGTTCGAGGCCAGCATGGTCTACAAAGTGAGTCCAGTACACCCTGGGCTACACAGAGAAACCCTGTCTCGAAAAAACAAAAAAAATTAATTATTAATAATAAGTGCTTATTAAGTATTTCTGAGCATATCAGTCAGGGTTTCAAAAGGTACTTTCACATTTCAAATTATGAAAACAGATCTGAGCAGTAGTTTGGTACTTTCTGATTATTTATTTGTTGTACTCAAGAAATAAATTTTTATGTTTTCTTAGGAATGTTTTATAAACAAAAGCTTAAGGAAATATTTTATTTTAAATAGAATATAAAATGTCGCTATTGGTACCTAACTATAAAGCCTGTAGGCTCATTCCGTGCCTTAATTATATTGAGGAGCAAGCAGTCCTGGCAAATATAAGTTCTGTTATATAAAAGGTAGTTTGTAAAAGCATCTATGTTATAAACACACACAGTACTCAACCGATATTGGGTACATGGTGGTATGTGAGTTTTTTAACCAGACCAAAAGAGAGGAAATCTTGTGATAGGAGGGATAGCTCCTGGATGTAAGTTGGATCTAAAACTAATTGTAGAATCATTCCAAGGGATATTTTTGCAGCATTTACAAATCAAACAACACAGAAGTCAATATCACTGAAAAATCACTGTTTAAATCCACAACTCCTTTCTTGCAATTTTCTGACCCTGAAGCAGAAGGGACTTCTGGTGTTTCAGAAGCTCTGTCTATAATCGGTTTGGGTGAGTCCTGGATCATATGCTTCCATGCTTAGATATGTCATCTTCCAGACTCTGGATCTCAGAGAGTACATCATTTGTCTTACAACTCTTGGACCGAAATTTAAGAAGTGGGCTATGCATTTATCTTTGTGTTTCATCTGTGTAAATGTCTGTGTGGCTACTTTACCCCCTGCACACACATATTTAGTACTCTAAAGTATAAACACATCCAGTTCTTGTCAAAGAAACTAATATTTATGAAAGATCACATCTGAAGTATTCGATTAAAACTGTGGCAAGGAAGGATTCTGTTGAACTCTGTTAATTTTCCTGTGAAAACTCTAGAATCCACCAAGAATAAATCCTCATTTTTATACAGATTAGGCTGATATGGAATCATGAACAATTGCAGAAAACTAAAATACAATTATTAAAGAGTAAAGTTATGTTGCATTTTAATCTTTTAAGCCTTCTATATAGTCAAGGAAATATTGACAGTCTTATTTATCTAAATATATCTCATGAAAATTCACCTCTACATTTTACATATGTACTAAGGCAGTTAACACATTAGCTTCAAACCTTAGCTCTGGCAGTAAACTAATTGGCTTATAATGGTATGAAAAATTCATTTCATATGTCATTTAAGCAAGTACTCAGATATGATTTTAGCATTGAAATTTTTGAATTACAGTTTTAAGGTATAAGATATTTAAACAAGAATAGGGTAAAAAAAAAACCCAATAGATTGAACAGACAATCAGAATTAAGGTAAATAATAAACTAGAAACATAAAATTACTCCACACATGGATGCCTTCCTCTGTGTCACTAAGTTCCACTTCTCTATACAGAGGTTTCTGTTTTCAGACACAATCAGAAAATGTCAAGTTTTCAATTCAACAAACCATATGTATATATCAGCGCACACATAAACACACACACACACACACACACACACACACACACACACACACACACTCATGCCATTCCTAAAGTCAATTAGAGGATTTTTTTTTCTAGATGAACCCTAGAAAACATCCCCTCAGAATGATTGATTTCTGGTGCTAATTGCCATTCTGCAGGTATCACATTCTTCTTGGTCCAGACAGTTATGACAGAAGAGGTGCTACATCTATAATCAATTTTGGCATGAGAGATGCTGTGCTAGTAGATGATGTGGAAAAATATGGACCATCCATAATTGATTACATTTCTAATGTATTATTCCAAAAACCTCAATTCTAGTCACAGCCTATTCTTGTTAAGCTGTTTTTTTGTGTTGCTGTTTTGCTTTTTATGGAGCATTTCCATGAATTTCTAAAACTGGAATATAAAAAAACTAGGATGAAGATCTCTCACAGCACATAGAAAAACTGAATGCACTAAAGTCTTCACAATTCCTTGAAATATCACATTCTGCAAAATGCACAAATATTCCATTCTCTTTCCAAGAGTTTTGCATATTAAAGATCAAGATTCACCATAATTCTTTTATCCTTCATAAATGCAAATGTCTTAACCTTTGAAGAATGAAGGGTAGATGTACGAAATATAGTTTGTGTGAGAAAAATGACAGTAAATTTGAATTTTGATGTGTATTTATACATAATGCCACAAAATGTAAGATTTATCAGTATTTATTAACATTTTATAATCTAGTCTAAAATATATTACATTGATATATTAAAAAGAAAATATAATTTTAAAATGTATCTAATCAGTCTAAAGCCTCCAAGATGTACATAGGTACAGACATCTCTGTGTCTCTCTCCTTCTCTCTCTTGCAAAATGTAATTGGTATATATAAATGATGCACAATATTGGGTTTCAACTGTAACATTTTCATCAATGTCCATATTATATTTTTATTATGTCATCATATTCACCCTCATTTCCTTCTTTTGTCATCTTACTTCCAGTAATCTCATTATTAACTGACCTCATGTTCTAGTTATCTTTATATATTGTTTTGATACCAAATGAATTCCATTAACATTGTTTATTCATGTAGGTCAGAGTCAAAACCCTTATTAATGATTAATAGGGGTTAAAGATGTATTAGGACAATTTTTATTCAAAGAATTAATGTTTACTGATTGAATGAGTAATACTTTGAAAAAACGTGTACATTTATACTTTCATATTTTTCAATGAGGATTCTCATCCAATTCTGGTAAGTGTTTCGTGTGTTCAGGATGATCTTTGATGGACTGGAAGAAAGGCTTAATCAAATACATGTATCAATTTGGAGGCTGGTATTTATTTCAAACCAACATTTCATGATATTATCATTATAATGTTACAAGGCAAGTAAAAGAGACTATTCTATATATTGAGGTTTTCCATTGTAGTGGAAGAACTGATTGAGCTGAATGATGAGAAGTTTAGAGTGAGAAGAATGCAAAATATACTTGTGGAAGTGAAAATTATCCCAGTTAGAAAAAACAGCTTCTGCAAGCTATTGAATAAAAAAGTTAAATAGCATGATATATTTGCTGAATGAAAGATAAAAGTAGATCAGCTTATCTAGAATACACAGCAGATGAAAAGATGTCAGTTCAACTACTTTGCACAACAATGAGATACACTTACACATGTGAGGTACATTAAGGAATTTAGAGATAATTTTTCTGTTGGCAATAGAGACCTGTTAAGCATATTTCATTGGAGGAATATTAAAGCAATTAGAATTGAATCCTACTAATCCTACTAAAATATGAATATAAGAAATTTGAGGCCAGTATTCTAATATTTAAATATGGTGAAATTTCTACCAAAATGTCTCTAATGATGTTTTTTCAACAAGCTGCAGAACTGACAACTCTATGAAGTAATAGTATGGCAAGAAGTATTTGTCATTGAGACATTAAGAATTGATAACTACCCTTACAGGGTTAATTGCCGTGGTAATAAAGCATAAATAGGAAAGCAAAACTTGGTATTGGTTTATATTACAAACTATTGATTTCATCTTGTGGGATCAAACAACACTGTACAGTTTTACTCTGTGACAATAATCTAAGTATTAGATAAAGAAATTTACATATATCTGTAAATGCCTGAACTCATATATATATATATGCATTTTAAATTTGATAATATATAATTTTATTGTAGATAAAGTAAGAAAATAGAGCTGATATGATAAACTTCTAAAATGAATGTATTTGTTTGAAGATATAGAAATATATATGTATTTATTTGTGGTCTTAAGCTAATCTATATAGCAGTTCAATAATCCAATAATTCATTCTTCATATATCTAATTTCTACTTATATTATTAAGTGCTTCAAGAATTCAAAATACACATAAAATTCTTATGAAGCTTATAAGGTATAATGTTATTAAGTATTTCATTTTAATTTCATATATATATTTATGCACTTATTAATATCACTTTACTAAATAAATATATAAAATTCAATTAATTTTGTTTCCTATAGTCTCATGCTTTGTAACAAGATAGACTCATTGCTGCTCAGTACACTGAGGCAAGATGTTCACAAATTACAATGAGGGCTATAGTGTCATTTCAAGTACAGTCTAAAAAACTAAACAAGATTATCACATTATTTTTTAAAAATGATTGAAAAAGGTATGGTATTTAGTGTGTAAATAAATTTAATTTATTTCTGACACTAATTCTAGATTGTCAGAAATTCCCTGGATTCTGTGAGGTCTTGTGTTCAATTTCCAGTACTTGGATATTTAAACTGTTCATAAAGGAGCAGATTTTATTTTATATTGCTTTCCTATTCTGCATATACAAATACACTGGATCCCACAGGTGATATGAAGATAATAATAAAGAAGAGATACAATAGCAGAAAATTAAATTCACAACAACCTTCTAAAAAACTGCCTACTATGTGATAGGGATCACATCCCGGAGAAAATCTATTGAATTTGGAATGAGATCATGAAGAATTGGATGTCTTTAAAAGGCTGAGGAAAGGAATTGTGAAAGAAAGAATTCAACAAAAAATAATTAAGGAGGGGATGCATTCTTGTCAGTCATGGAGGAAATGATCTTGATATTTTACAAAGTTAGAGGATATTGGGAAATTGTTAAAGAATTACATAAAAGAAAGTGTACACATTAGTGAGGATTCTGAAAGCAAACATAAAAAGTAGGAGAGGTTACAGAAATATTCTTTCATAACTTTTCAAATAACGTATTTTAGGAATGACAGGTGTCTCAGTATGCAAAGACACTTGCTGTCAAGCCGAAATATGTGAATTTGACACACATGGTGGAAGTTAAGAAATGACT
>CAJQZJ010032944.1:2515729-2563986 GCA_907164525.1 Lophiomys imhausi
GAATATTATTAAAGATAGTAAAACTTTGATGTTGACACTAAATAACAATATAATGCATAAATATAGTAAGCAAATTTAATAATCAATGAGTCACTGTTTTTCTTGTGATTAAAATTTAAGTATTTACTCAAAAACATAAAAATTGAAAATATTATCTCTAATGTTTTCACAAACTTCTTACTAGATTGCAGAAAAAATTTTGATCATATCATAACTTCTTTGATTTACTATAAATGCTATATAACATTGAGTTTCTAGTACACATTAAGCTACTTGCAGACCTTGTAAATCTCCATTTGTGCAAAACCCAATGAGCAAAGCTTTAATATTTTTTTACTTAATAGTTTGCAAGTGAACATAATTAGATCTCAGGGATGTTAAGTTAATTCTGTGGTGACATAGTTGGATTTGAATTCTGTGTAAATTGAGAATGGACCCAGATTCAAATTCAGCCATGTCATTACACAGTAATGAAGCAAATGGAGAGTGATTTTGCTAACTTAACCAAGGAACTGCAAAGTCTAAAAGTGAAAAAGATATGGACTAACGTGAATTTTTCCATAACTAAAATGATTCTCTTACAACATATAATTGATAATGAGGGTGGTAAACCATAATTTAATTACAAAATTTTTCAGCATTCATTTTGACAATCAATTGATAAATGTGGTATTTTCCTTCTGGAGAATAAGAGATACATTATTTATAAAGGATCAAAGTTGACCCTGGAACCTGTCCAGAATTTTAATAAAATTCTCCTTAGTATATAAATAAATAGTATTTATTTTGAAATATTTTTAAACATTTATTTATTACTTTGTTATGTCTCCATTGCCACCTCCCTCCACCACCTCCCTACCCCCTCTCCCACCCCTTCAATGCCTCCTGTGTGGGGCTGTCTCCGTTATCAGCCCCCCTCAGTTTGTTAGTCACATGAGGTCTAAGAGCTTCTTCTTGCACAGGAGAGATACATGGCAGTTCCACTAGGGTGGGGTGTCCCACTGACAGGTAACCAAATCCCTGTTCCCGCTCTTTTGGATCTATTGATTGGAGGACGGTTATCCTATAATATAATTGCTAAAATCCATATAAGTGAATGTGTCATGTGTATCTTTCTGAGTCCGAGTTAGCTCATTCATGATGAGTTTCTTTAGTTCCATCCAAATGTTGCAAACTGCATGATTTCCTTGTTACTGATAGCTGAGTAGTACTCCATTGTGTAAATGTACCACAGGTTTTTTTTAAACTTTTTCTTATTATAATGTTTATTTATTACATAAAGTTACATCTCCATCATAGTACCCTCTTTCCACCTCTCTGGGTTCCACCCTCCCACTCTCTCTTCCCCCTCCCACCCATCCCCCTCCTACCTGTGGAATGTCCCTACAAATCAACCCCTCTCAGTTCAACAGTCATATGAGGGCTGAGAGCTTCCTATTGCAGGGACTTACATGGTAGCACCCCCAGTGCAAATTGTCCCACTGAAAGGTAACAAAGTCTATGTTCCTGATCTTTTTGGTGTGTTGGTTGTACTAGTTTTTTTTTTTTTTTTAATCCATTCCTTGGTTGAAAGACATTTGAGTTGTTTCCAGTTTCTAGCTACTTCAAATAAAGCCGCTATGAACAGAGTTGAGGGGATGTCCCTGTGGGTTTGTGAGGAATCTTTTGGATATATGCCCAGGAGTGGTATGGCTGGGTCTTGAGGTAGAGTTATTCCAAGTTTTCTAAGATATCTCCGGACTGATTTAGTTAACTTTGTTCTTTGACAGTTACACACATTCTTTGACATACGCACACAAATATTCTCTGATTATTCTTCCCCAACAACTTCTCTTATATTTTTCCCTCCTCATCCTACCAGTCCAACTCATGGCCTACAAATCTTTATACTATATGGATGATTTTTTTCCTTTATTTGTATAAACCGAGTTAATTCAGGGTATTCTGTATTATATTCGGTTTGGAAATATTCATTTCAGCATCAAGTTTCCAATGTAAGAGTCATCATGAATTGAGCAATCTCGCTAAGGAAATTAATGACATGCAGCATATGAACACTTAGATGATTTTATCAGGACTGCTGTCATGATAACAGATAAGCACTTTGCACTTGAACATGAATATAAACTTGGATAAAATGTCAGAAGGAGTTTTGTTGTATAAATTTTTGAAAATGATACACAAATAACTTTGGCTTGAATGCATTTCAATTTTGGTTAGTCTCTAAATTTTCCATCTTGAAACAAAAACAAAAAAAAAAAAAAAACCTGGGAGAATCGCATTGCTCAGTGGTCGCATACTATTCCACCTTGTGTAAGGGTATAGATTGAATCCTTAGCAACACAGGTCATACAAAGCAAGAATATCAATTTGATATTTTTCTAGAATAATATTTGAACTGTGTGTATGAACAAAATTTTAAAAATGAAAACAAAATGTAAATGCACACCTTCCAGTATTTAAAAAGCATCATATAGGAAGAAATTAGTTCCATGTAAAGATGTTTCTGCCTACATTAACATGATGAATTCAGAAGTGTGGGTACTCCTACCATGACTCTCAGTTTATGTTAGGTTTGCTGCCTCCTAATACAATTTCTGGCTCTTGTAACGTATCTTTCAGCTATCACCAGGATTTGCAAATGAAAGTAAAGCAATATGCAAATGTATCTGATGTTCAGAGTAAATGGCAAATTGCCACCAAACACTACATAGAAAATACCTTATTTTGCTACAGATTTTCTTCACCAGGGAAGCATCTAAATGTTAACGGGTACATTATAGTCTCAATTTTCATTAGCTATATAATAATTTTTGTGGTTCTATAAACTTGTCTAATTACATATAGTTGTTAAATTTTATTCAAAGTATTTTTACTAGGTTCCAATTGTTTTCTTTCCTTTTCTGTTCCCTGTCACCATTTTGGGAGGATATTTTAGACATGTTCCAACACTGGTAATCCAAATCAGGAATCAAACCCAAACTAGTAACTTTCAGTTAACTCAGCCACCATCTTGTCCATTGTTTCAGCATGTATTTTTTTTTTTGAGGGTTTTATCCATACTGATAAAATGTGGCAACAGCATGAAGAGAGTATTCAAAAAACAGGTTTTAGTAACATTAATTCTTTCATGAGTGTAATCTTGGATACTTAAATTAGTATGTAGTGTTTATGTGTGTGATACAGTTTGAGCTTCTTGAAGGTGTGGTAAGATCAGAGATTAGATTAATCCTTTCGAATCAAGTGTATGACTCAACACTTCATATTTTGAAATAATGTCACAGCTGGAAGTGAGGTTAGGAGCAGTTGGACCAGGCTGGCCTCATAAAGGAATACACACTAGATTCTAACTTACTTGGAAAAACTTCAAATCAGTTCAGCAGTAAATTTGAATGCTGTTCAATTTAGGTGAAAAATTACTGTGTGATTCCTAAGGGTGAATAAATAAAGTAATGGCCGCCAGCATTTCTATAAAACTTCAAGAGTAAATTCACAGTTTGTTTGAGATTTCAATTTTTCTCAATTTACCTTTGCTCTGCCCTAAGTTATCCTGAACTAAAACTGTGATATAAATCTGTATGTAGCTCCATCATTTGTGACAGAGTAAAAAGATTTATCTAACATAATCAGTTAGAAAAGGTTACTTGATATACAAGACTTAATCAGGTTTGCTTATACATCTTTTAAAATGCCTACTAAGAACAAGAACTATCATAGGAATTATTTAATCTTTTAAAAATTCTTTTCTTCGATTCATAAAACAATTTCATTCATCTTAAGTTCTATTTTTTCTTTTTAAATCTAAGAATATCAAACAAATATGATTAAGAAAACAATTTCTTTCATTCATAATTATATTCTTACTCTTCATTGCTACTATAATGATAAATATTACATTTCAAAAGTAAAATACCTTTGCCTCACAGGCCAGCACTGTGCTTCAACATCCTTCATGAGCAATTGTCAATCTTAATCAAAAGCTCTCCCATGTGTTCTTAGGAGGGTAATGCACAGAGGCCCTGGGTTTTCAAACACTGCAAACAGTCTTCGCCTTGCAACTATGCTGTGGAATTACTTCTAATCTAATATCAAGAATTATACATACATACATACATACATACATACATACATACGTATGTATATATACTATATATATATATGGAGTAAACTCTTTCAAACTTGTGTATGAGAAAGAATGGTGATGGTAGAAGAGAACCATTCAAGAGAATGTGATTTCGTAAGAGTTAGGAGATAGTTTCCACAGTAACGTGCTTTGTTCAACAAGCAGAAATATACAGGTTTCATGCCCAGCACCTATATTACAAACCTATGAGTGGTGTAGTATGTATAATGCCAGTGCTAAGGAGGTAGAGAGATGTGGTTTCCTGACAATCCTTCCTAGCCTAATTAGTGATCCACAAGTCCCTTGAGAGATTCTGTCTCAAATATCAACTTGGATGGTCCTAGAGGAAAGAATGTAAGTTGATCTCCACACTATTCATGCATGTGCTCAAGGATCCACCTGCATTCTGATGTACAGGAATCTGTATATACAAGTGCACACACACACACACACAATAGATAGATAATAAAGAGTTGATTTTAAACTTATAAGAATATGAATATGATTTGTTCCTCAGTCAGCTAGACTTGGAAATGCTGGCTCTGAATGTAGATAGCACTCAGATCACTCCGAGAGTTAAATTTAATGTAGACAAATACCTACAACAGAAAGCCTGAGTGAGGATAACTGGGAATTTTGACTGATCTACAGCACAGCTTTGTAAATAGCAATTGATGCTGGGATTCACCTTGAAGACACATCCATTCAGGTTATTCTATTCTCAGATAACAAAATGGAATTCCTTTTGTGGTTTGTCTCTATCACTTACTTTTTGTATTGCTGTCATCAAAATCTGAACAACTTCATAAAAGTTATATTCTTTTAACCTGATCTTGATTTAACTTTAGAAGGTGGAATCTATCAACAAAATTGTCAATTTCGCTTAAATTTTCAAATTTGGTGGAGTATACATTTTAAAAGTAGGACCTAAATATTCTCTGGATTTCCTCGATATCTGTTGTTCTTTATCCATTTTCATTTCTGATTTTGTTGATTTGGGTTTTTTTTCCCTCTGCCTCTTTGTTACTTTGGCTAAGGGGTTGTCTATTTTGTTGATTTTTTTCAAAGAACCAACTCTTGGTTTCCTTGATTCATTGTATCATTCTATTTGTTTCTAAATTGTTGATTTCAGCCCTAAGTTGGATGATTTCCTGCCTTCTGGTCCTCTTGGGAGTGTTTGCTTCTTTTTTTTTTTTTTTTTCAAGTTCTTCCAGTTCAGCTGTTAACTCACTAATATGAGCTCTCACAATTTTCTTTTTGAAGGCACTAGTGCTATGATTGTGTCCCATAGGTTTTGGGTATATATTGCCTTCATTTTCTTGGGATTTTTTGTCATGTGATTGTGATATTTTCACTAGATCTTTGATAATTTTTGACAGATAGTTTATACTTTTTTAATATTTATTTATTACTTCTCCATCACAGTATCTTCTTTCCACCCCCCTCCTCAGGCTCGCCCTCCCACCCTCTACCCCATATCACTTCCATCCCACTCCTCTGGAGTGAAGTGTCCCTACATAACAGTCCCCCGCCCCAGTTCAGCAGTCATAGGAGAGCCAAGAGCCTCCTCATGCACTGGGGGCCTAAAAGGCAGCACCACTAGGGCAAAGTGTTTCATTGACACGTAACAAAGTCTATGTTCCTGTTCCCTTTGGTGCATTGGTTGTAGTATAGTTATCCTGTACTATATGGCTAAAATCCTACTATAAGTGAATAGATTCCATGTGCATCCTTGAGTCTGGGTTAGCTCACTCAGGATGAGCTTCTCTAGTTCCATCCATTTGGCTGCAAATTGCAAGATTTCATTGTTTCTGATAGCTGAGTAGTATTCCATCCTGTAGATGTACCACAGTTTTTTAATCCATTCTTCAGTTGAGAGACATCTAGATTGTTTCCAGTTTCTAGCTATTACAAATAAGGCTGCTATGAACATAGATGAGGAAACTTCCTTGTGATTTGGTGAGGAATCATTTGTATGTATACCCAGAAGTGGTATGGCTGGGTCCCGAGGCAGAGCTATTCCAAGTTTTCTAAGATATAACAGACTGGCCTCCATAGTGTTGCACAAGTCATTCTGACTAAGTCTGAGATGGAATCTCAGTGTCATCTTGAGTTGCATTTCTCTGATGATTAAGGATGCTGAGTATTTCTTCAAGTGTCTCTTAGCCATTAGGGATTCCTGTTTTGTGACTTCTCTGTTTAGCTCTGTTCCCCAAATTTTGATTAGATTATTTGGTTATATGGCATGTAATAGTACTAAAAACATCATGGTATGGGTATAGAAACAGACTAGTGGATCAATGGAATCAAATTGAAGATCCAGAAATGAAACCACACACCTATGTTCACTGAATTTTTGATAAAGAAGTCAAAACCATGAAATGGAAAAAGGACAGCATCTTCAATCAAACGGTGCTGGTCCAACTGAGGGTTGACATGTAAGAGAATGAAATAGGACCCATACTTATCACCTTTACAAAACTTAAGTCCAAGTGGATCAAAAACCAACATAAGGTGAGACACACTATATCTGTTAGAAGAGAATGTGGGGAAAACCCTCGAACTCATTGGCACAGGTGACAACTTCCTAAATAGAACACCATCAGCTCCGGATCTAAGAACAACAGTCAATAAATGGGACCTCATGAAACTGAAAAACTTCTGTAAGGCAAAAGACACTGTTACTGTAATAAAACGTCAACCTACACATAGGGAAAAAAATCTTCATCAACCTCCATCTGACAGAGGGCTAATAATCAAAATTTACAAAGAACATAAGAAATTAAATGCCAAAAAAACCCAAATAGTCCAATCAAAAAATGGAGAACAGAGCTAAACAGAGAATTCACAAAGGAGAAATTCCTAATGTCTGAGAGACACTTGAAGAAATGCTCAGCATCCTTAATCATCTGAGAAATGCAACTCAAGACGACTCTGACATTTAATTTCTTGAGTTCTTTGTAGATTTTGGATATTAGCCCTCTGTCAGATGTGGGGTTGGTGAAGATTTTATCCCAGTCTGTAGGTTGCCATTTTGTTGGAATGACAGTGTCCTTTGCCTTACAGAAGCTTTTCAGTTTCATGAGGTCCCATTTATTGATTGTTGATCTCAGGTCCTGAGCTGTTGGTGTTCTGTTCAGGAAGTTGTCGCCTGTGCCAATCATTTCGAGGGTTTCTCCCACTTTTAATTCTAGTAGATTTAGTGTGACCGGCCTTATGTTAAAGTCTTTGATCCACTTGGACTTAAGTTTTGTACAGGGTGATAAGTATGGGTGTAACTTCATTCTTTTACAAATGGACATCCAGTTGGACCAGCACCATTTGTTGAAGATGCTGTCCTTCTTCCATTGTGCCGTTTTGGCTTCTTTGTCAAAAATTAGGTGGCCATAAATGTGTGGGTCTATTTCTGGATCTTCAATTCGATTCCATTGATCTACTGGTCTGTTTCTATACCAATACCATGCTGTTTTTACAACTATTGCTCTGTAGTACAGCTTGAAATCTGGGATGGTAATACCTCCAGATGTTTTTTTATTGTACAGGATTGATTTAGCTATTCTGGGCTTTTTGTTGTTCCATATGAAATTGAGGCTAGCTCTTTCCAAGTCTATAAAAAATTGTGTTGGTATTTTAATAGGAATTGCATTGAATCTATATATTGCTTTTGGTAGGATGGCTATTTTTATTATGTTGATCCTACCTATCCATGAGCATGGAAGATCTTTCCATCTTCTAAAGGCCTCTTCCATTTCTTTCTTCAAGGGCTTGAAGTTCTTGTTGTACAGGTCCTTTACTTGCTTGGTTAGAGTTACCCCCAGGTATTTTATGTTGTTTGCGGCTATTGTGAAGGGGGTTGTTTCCCTTATTTCTTCCTCAGCCCATTTGTTTGTTGTATAAAGAAGGGCTTCTGATTTTTTTGAATTAATTTTGTATCCTGTTTAGGGTAATTAAGAAATGCAAATTAATGGTTATGCAATCTGGTCATTCAGTTAGGTACTATGACAGCCTATTATAGTTACTTTATAAGCTAATCAGAAATAAACCGGCAAGAGACAAGCAACATCTGCTTACCCTAATATAAGAGATAGATAGGGCCTCTTCAAAAACCTCAAGAGATCTGCAGAATATGGCATTCAAAGATGTTTTCGTAACTTTAGATTTTTTTATATCAAGACATATCAACTCCTGACAGCACCCCCTATTCTCCTCCAAGTAGAAGATGAGCATCGAAGAATTTCCAGTGGGAGATTATTGAATTAGTCGCAAGCCTATCTCTTGGTAGGAAAAGCCCCTTGCCCCACTGTAGACAGAATGCTGTCCAAATAGGACAAAACCTGGAAGCAGGTAAGTCGACAGCCTAGCTCTGCCAAGACAGGGTAGGCAAGTTCTTCATAACCCCTGCTCTACAATCAATGTCTGTCAGAGAAACGGGGCCAAATGACTGAAGATCGATGCTGTAATGTATGGAGAGAAAATGGGAACTGTCCAGGCAGCCACAGGTATGTCATTTCTTAGTTTGGGAAGCTGCAGGCCATGTACTTCTTATAAAATCAGATATATTTATCCCTCTCAGGTCTCTAAGGTGGTTGAAGAACAGATAGCTAGAGTCTCATAATTAAATTTTGAGTTGTTTAGGAGTCAAGAGAGTGTTATAGATCCTAGAAGATACTTTTAAAATTGTGTCGCAAGTTAGTATAAATGTTGAGTCAGATATAGAACTTTAAACTCATGTTAATGTTTAGATAGTAGAATGTTAAAGTCAGGTACCAAATACATATGGACTGGTCATTGGGAATGTACGTTAAGCCATATAACCCTCATAACTGTGGCCTAATTACCTCTGTTGTACTGTATTGTATTTGTTATTATAAGAGAAAGAGCCATTTGTTGGACTGAAAGGGGAAACTGTAGGGGGAAATAAGATATACCTTAAACTTAAAAGAAAAAAAAGGGAAGAGGATGGGGGTTGAGGGTGGAGGGTGGGACTGGAGGGGGAATAGGGAGGGGACTGCGATTGAGATGTAACTTGAAGAAATAAAAAATAAAGGGAAAAAAAAAGACGACTCTGAGCTTCCATTTCACACCTGTCAGAATAGCTGAGATCAAAAGATCAAATGACAGCACATGCTGCTGAGGTTGTGGAGAAAGTGAAACACTCCTCCATTGCTGGTGACAGGGCAAGCTTATACAACCACTATGGAAATCATTCTGGCAATATGCTAGAAAACTTAGAATAGCTCTACCTCAAGACCCAGCCATACCACTTCTGGGTATACATCCAAATGATTTCTCACCAAACCACAAGGAGGGGTGCAAAGGGGACACTGTGATGGAGATGTAACCTGAAGTAATAAATAAATACTTTCTAAAAAAAGACAATGAAAAAAAAAAACAAAAAGAAAAATAAAAAAAGTTGTATTCTGAACCAAAGATGTAGACAGGTCTTGCTGTGTCACGGCAGGGAAGGTGTGAGGAGATTGTGGTAAGAAGTTTTAGTAAATATTTCTTACATGGTAGCAGACTCAATCAGAGACACTCTGGCTGGGAGAAGGGGCTGGTATCAACCATAAGCCCCCTAGTCATTTATATCCACTGGTCAAGTCTCTCCTCCTAAATAATCCACAGTATTCAAAATAGGGGACTATTTCACATCCACTCTATAACATAGTCCACAGATAATTCCTTTCTATCTGGCCACAGTTCCCCAGTTTTCATCTACATTATTAGTCTGTGTTGTCTGTGGTCTTTAACATTGAATGGGCAGAAGGAAAACACTATTCCTGGAAAAAAATTGGTGTGGTGATGCCAAATGAGAAGGAAGGGATTCTGACTGTGCACCAATTATATAAAAAAAAAAAACATAATTTGTCCAAAAGTGAAGGTTCAATGACAAAATAAAATAATTCTTTGGAAGAAGAAATGGTTATATTGAGAAGAAACTATCATAAAAATAGGGCTGTGAGGAACCTATCTGAATTCTCTTGAAGAAGACAATCAAAATACAGATGAATAGGATGTAAAGGTTGTAATTTACCTGCATATCTTGGAAGTCATTAGATTCTCTGCTGATGACTGTGTAATAAATGCAAACACTAAAGGCATTTATAAGACTCATTTCATCATAAGTGAAAACGATTAAAGGTAATGAAGAAAGGGGAAGGCTCTACAGCTTTGTCTAAGCATAAAGAATAAACAACATTGATATAAAAGCTATCAGGATAATTAAATATGAGTGTGATGCAAACATTTTTACTTTTTATCATGAGTATACACATGTCGAATAGAAATTAAGACTGACTAGCTGTTTATGAGCTAATGAGTCTTAACGGTCCTGACAAAGGTCTATACTTTCTCAAATAATTCTGCCGGTGGGGTCTCCACTGATAGCAGTTAATTAGGCCTCTCAGCCATCGTAACATTGAGCAAGAAAAGCAACATTTTATTGCACTTTCTAATGAACATTTCATTTCCCAATTCTAATATATTATAATACATTTGACATAAGTACATTTAAGCAATAACCACATTTGCCCCCATTACTGAATAGGAAGAAAATGAACTAATTTTGTCATTTGTATGTCACATTCAATGTAACTAAATAGCTTCTTGAGGACCCCGGAAGATATGATCATCAGGGCTTTCTTGCACAAAGAATAACAGAGGAAGAACTCTTGATTTGTACAGTCACAATGTGCAAACAAATTTATGCTTTTCAAAATAGAGAGGTTAGAAAGATCCTGAGCTTCTTTTCATTAAGGTGCAAAACCCATTTCACTGTTTCCTTAAATCAGAAGACATACATAAGAAGCCATACATAATACATGTACTGTGACTACTGTCCTTAATTATCCTGGCATTAAGGTTGACCATCCTAATAATTACATAATTAAGTAACATTTATATCACTATTTTATGGCTTTTGCAAGAAGGGAATTAAATAAAATTTCTCTTATATGTGGATTTCTTTGTTTTACCAGATTATATGATTACCTAGACTGTAATAATATTTTAAGTATACAGCATTTGCTAACAGACAAGATGTCCTCTTGAATTGCAGTACCTTCTTATATATGCATATATATACATATATGTGAATTATATATGTACATATACATGTATGTATATATGTACATATGTAATTCCCTTATATCTAATAATCCATATATAATTCATATGTATATAAATATATTTGCATTTATGTGTTTATATATGTATACATGTATAAACATATCTATATATAGTTCTCTTATATCTAGTAATTTTCACTCTAAAACTTCATAACTTGTCTAAAATGTATTCACTTATAATTGGGTTTTAGCCATATAGTACAGGATAACTATCCTACAACCAACACACCAAAATGACTAGGAACATAGTATTTGTTATCTATTAGTGAGGCAATCAGCCCTAGTAGTGCCCCAATGCAAGAGGAAACTCTTACGCCTCATATGATTACTGAATTGAGAGGGGCTGATATGAAAGGATGCCCCACACCAGAGGAGTTGGAAGGGTGGGAGAGGGAGGAGAAGGTGGGTGGGTGGAACCAGGAGGGGGTAGAAAGTGGGCACTGTGTTGGAGATGTAACTTGAAGTAATAAATAAACACTAAAAAAATGTTCCTTTCAAACAACTGTTGAAAATACTGAAAAACTGAAAACAACTTCAAAGTTTAAGGAAAGAAAACTAGTTAAATTTTGATCATATATAGATATTATAAGCTAATATTCAGATGGAGTTTAAATCAGAAGAGTAGATAAATAGCTAGATACACAAAGTAACTCAAGATCAGCTGAAAACATAAACCATATCTAAATTTTTTATTCATATAAAACCAGGGAAAGCATAGGCATTAAAATTGGAGGAGTATTTGACTATTGGTGATTTGGTAAGGTAGTTATTGGCTTGTGATTTCATTGTTTTCCCCACATCTTGATTTTAGGTCTTAAAATTAAAATTATCATTCTCTGATAATGAAATAAAGCAGTAATACTATTTTAACTTAGAGAACAAATGAGAGGAGATAGATACACATAGACTCTAATTTTCTGTCTTACTGATAAATCCATCAAAAAACATGCTAAGTGGCCGTTCCACTGCCCAGCTGAGTCTGGTTCTGTGGAAAGTCCGCTGTGACCACATCACTCCATAGGAAATTGAGACCTCAGATGTAGACTGAACAGTAGTCAATCTTACTTAAGAGGACACAATAAAATGAAAATAGACCATGTCTAGTCTAGTTCAGACAACAAAGGCTAAGGAGAATTCAAAATATATCTCCTAGGAGGCGAGGCCAAGTGTAAATCTACAGAGAATCCTGCCGTGTAATTTACAAGGGGAGAAAGATGGGTAAAAGAGAACAGCAACTGGGTGAGAGACACAGAGCGCCAACTCACTGCATAAGAAGGAAAGTTTATCATAAAAATAGAACAGCTTTTAAAAATTGCCCCCCTGACAACAGATTTATGGCAAACACAAAATGAGGAAGAAGACCCATAGCCTCAAGTGTTTCAAAGGATAATGTATGCTCTCAGTTGCCACATTTGGTTTTTATATGGTCTTTGAAAATGTCTTTATGTACTATTTCCTAATAAAGACATGTGGAAAGTGTGGGTCTGAAATGTTTGGGAAAATCTATCATTCTTTCTTTTTATTCACCCTCCTGATTTGGCCATGCTGCAGAACTGAATTCAAACAGTAACAGCATGAGTGGTTTAGGATTCTCTCTCTTTAATGATCAATTTAGATTGTTCCATGCTCAATTTACCCATAATAAACCAATCCATCAAACCCTACCTATCCTGTTGCTATGTTCAGACAGGTGATTTAAGTAAAACCAATCTAGATCTTAACAAGAGCTAAGAAATTTACATAGAAACTAGTACAGAAAACTGTACAAACAGAAATATATAGCTATAATTTGTATATTTACATATATAATTAGATATAATATATGTATATTATATAATATATATATGAGGGTTATCAGAAACTGAAAAGAGAACCAGATAGTTAATCAATTAAACAAAATCAGTACTACACAGGAAAGATTTAGCTGAAGTGTGTGCTTACCGTTCTGTGGAGAAAATGAACCACAGAATAAAAACCTGTCTTCCTTTTGTGCTGCAAAAGCATATGATAAAGCCAAGGCAGAAAATCTAGAGTCTGGGCATCCTAGAAAAGCTAAGGCCAATCATATCTTTAAGAACCAACTTATTGAACTATCTTCTTTGTTATCAAAATCAGAACTGAAAATGAATGATAAGCAGGGCCAGGCAGCAAGAGGGGTTCTGTGGGGATTCCCTCCTTGATATACTCAAAAAAGATACTAAACCTATGTCTGTTAATTTGCCTCTGGTATATGTTCATCTTGCTCTAATTTCCATTTGCTAGATGACATGTAATATATTTTCCTAAGGAAAATAAATCAAGGAAACTGCCTCCAGGATATCAAAATATTTGAAGTATTCTTATGTTAATACTGTTTCTTTTCAGTTACAGAGACTTTTCTTTTGTTGTTTTTTGTTTTTTAACTGATAATATATTCTTTTCTCATATAATATAGTCCAACCACAGTTTTTCACAATGATAAAAATTACCACATATCTGCAGGTGATTACATCCATAGAATATTTCTATCTCACATATATACAGAAGTACTAAAATAATTCATAAAGAAATGGTATATATATTCATGGCCTTTCCTTTATTTTCAAGCTACTAAAAGTAAAAATAATTATTAATGTATATAAATTTACTGGAAAAAGATTTTTACTAGAGGATGGAGAGATTTCTAAGTGGTTAATAGTGTTTCCTGATCTTCCAGAGGACTGAGATTAGTGACGGGTACGTACACAGAGTGGAACATAGACCACCAGTTAGAACAGGTATATAGGAATCCATACCCTCTTGGGAGACTCAAGAATACACATATTGCTAAAAATAAAAGTTAAAAATTTAATATCTTATATACATACACTGTAAAGATTATCAACTAGATAACTTCAAATCAAGGAATTGATTTCCAAGAATGTTAAATCCAGATAGTATATCTCAATTGAGTATTGTCACTGTTCTAACTATGCATGACACGTTCATTATTTTAGAATTTAAATTTTTATTCTCAGTCCTCTGCTTTAAAACAAAGAAATAAAAATATAACTAGAGTAATAAGTGATAAAATATCTCAAATGATGATTACAAAAAATAACTGCAATTTAGGGTGTGTTTTAAGGTTTTGAAGAGCTAGATATTTATAAAATGTCTTATTTTGCTTCAAATGATCTGGAATAAGTATTGAGTGTTTAGAAGAGATCTAAATTCTAATATTTGCATATAATTTTGTGTGAACAAAGTGAGGATGTGGAATAAAGAGTAAGAGCTTCATTTACTTAATATCTTGAAAGGGAAGCCTTATTCTGTAGTCACAAGGACACTGCCACAGTATTAACTGTGGAGGAGAGGGAAGTAAGAGAATGAGTCTCCCTGTCTAAAACTCTGGATTGGAAATACAGCAGAGAAAGTCTTTCCCCAAAACATGCCCTAACCAGATGCCATGGAAAAGGTCTTACTCTCCTCTTCAAGAGAAACTATTGCTATACCCAGGTCTTAAAATAATCTCACTTCCACTTCTGTCATTACATTCATATATAAAGCATGGAATTTCCTAACATACTTCCCAAAAGTTAAGACCTTTGTCACACGTCACTTCTGGTAATCTTCACTGTGAAGTCTGGGATTCATATAACCTAAAATCTGAGAGCTCTTCTGAGTCTACTTTATCTATTCTGACTTTGTGTTTCCAGTGCATTCAGCACCATTGAATAAAGTCTTCTTCTGACCTTGACATTCTTCATAAACATAACTGTGCTGGCTAGTCTCTTGTGAATTTGACACAACCTAGAGACCTCTGAAAGGAGGGAACCTCATTTTAGAAAATACCTCCATAGTATCTGATTGTAAGTGATTTTCTTACTTAGGAATTGTTAGGGGAAGTCCCAGTCCATGGTGCGTGTTGCCATCCCTAGGCTATTGGTCCTGGGTTCTATAAAAACGCAGGCTTAACAAAGCGTGGAAAAGCAAGCCAGTAAACAATACCCCTTCATGGCTTCTACATTAAACCTTTTCATCTTCAGCTTGATTTTTGCTTATACTATTTTGTCACAAAAATAGAAATCCTAAGACAGTGACTGTGAGCTTTATGCATTCTGGAAGAGCCATGTATAAATTCTCCCCTTTCAGTCTTTGTTTTTGGTAATCTCACACTTGGAAATATTCTTTGAACTTCACACTTTCTTTCTTCCTCTCTTCAGACAATGTCACTAAAAAGCACAGCGCTTTATAGCTACGGAAATTCTGATCATGTCTCAGAGTCAGGTTCAGAGAAGTCTTCTGTTTCTCTAGAACGTAACTTAGCTAAATTGGGCACTGAAGCCCAATTTAGCTGCCCAATATCAATTCTCATAGAAATTTCTCATTTTGTGTGTCTTCTGACATTTGTGGTATCTATACTTCATTTTGTTCCATTGGGGAGCCCTCCTCCCCAATAATTAAGAGTGGTATGCCTGAAAACATTAAGTTAAAAGTACAGATTTAATGTCTACACAAAATTTTTTGAACATTTTAAAATAACAGCTATTATGTCTGGAGAGTGACACCACCCTTTTCTTGTCTCATTTCTAGATCTATTTATGCATAAGTAAATGTCATTCATAAGGTTGCTATTCAAGAAGAGAATAAATTTAAAAATATTTAACTATATTGCCAAGAACAGAGTAAATCTAAACAAATACTTATTAGTGATATTATAAATACAGACTCATTTTATAAACCTTTGAAAAGAGTAGCATACCATTTGCTCAGAATACGTATTCAGATGGTGAATTAAGCTGATAGCTTCAGTTATATTCTCTACACCTTGAAAATATCAAATTTTCATTCATCAGTAAAATAATCAGGGAATCATGAGGTTCGATATCCATCTCCGGACTGATTCATTTTATCAGTTACCTGCATGAAATTTTAAGCTTCAGTTGCATAATCCTCAGTCTCTGTTTGACATTCCCTTTCATAGATAATTAAGTGAAACCAGGATAAAAACTCAATAAGATAATAAAATCAAAAGGCTTAGGCAGAAATAGCACATATAACTTCATTTCCACTGATCTTCCATTATTTTGAAGGGCTCAGAATGTTTTTTATATTACATTTTGTTCATTTAGTTACATGTATTCATATATATATATGAATATGTAACATACACTATGTATTTTATTGTATACGCACACACACACACACCACACACACACACACACACACACACACACACACACACACACATATATTGGCCCTAAGCACTTCTAACATGAAAATGGCAAGATTATATTTCCTGAAAACATGAGAGCCTCACTACAGAGGCAAAAGATGCATGCTCAGGAGTAAACATCTTATTTCGTACTCTCTTGGCTGTTGAAACTCAGCTGTTCTTTAGATGCATGGGTAATGTCACTGTTCCTCAGTTGGCAGAGAAGTTCTGTAAGTCTATCTCTTTAGAAGATATAGAAGATGCCAGTCTCTGTTTCCTGTCTCCCGTAGTATAATGATAAGTTCTCATATTAGAAGACAGCCTAACCTCACAATGACATAGAACATTCATATATGAATATATCAAAAACTAAAATTATCCACTGGGAGAACACAGTACACAATCTGAAAAAAGCCTCTATGTAGTTTCCAATCTTGTAACACCTAATGGCAATGAAATATTCAGTGTTTTCCCTGGACACATGCAGGTAAGCTCCTATCCATATTCAGTTCTCTCTTCTCCTAAAATTGATGATGCTATAGAACAACCACATAGAACAACAATTAGTCTTATTGGAAGACTACTCCTTATTTCCTCTGTGAGGATATAAATCACTTCTGAATTTTAAGTATGTTGTATGTAATATTTGTATGTGCATATAGTGTTTGATCAAACCCACATACCATTTTATCCCCTCTAATTCCTCACTTCCATAAACATATTTTCCTCACCCAACTTCATGTGCTCTCCTTTTTTCATTAATGCACAGGGTCATGTTTCCTGCATGTGTGTAGTTGTAGAACCATCTACAGAGAATGTGGAACTCCTCATGGCTTCCTTCATTGAAGAAGGCAGATTATTCCTTCCTTGACAGTCGTCAGTTGTCAATATTCCTGAAATAGGAGTGAGGTTTCAAGAATGAGGCCTCACCTGTGTATGCTAGGATTTGGGCTAGCTTGACCTTGTACAAGAGCAGGACATACTGTCCAAGGTGCTGAGTTCATGTGTGCATCTGCTCTGTTATGTCCAACAAGCATTGGTTCACTACAGTCCGCTCCCTCGAGCTCTTACAATATACAAACAACGGTGACTGTGAGGTAGCTTAGTTTAGGAAGATCTAATAGATCAAAGGTTGCTCCTGACAAGGCAAAGGAAGCAGAAAATTTCGAGTATCAAAGAAATCTCGTAAGATTACTCAAACCCCTTCTCTTCTATAATTTCCAGCAAGACAAGGGGAGCTGGTACTCTGCTATTCTGTGGGATAAGGAGTGATTGAAACTGTGTTTCAAATTAGTTCTTTATAAAAGAAATGTGTAAGTATGGACAAATATGTGGATTAGAAGAGATTAGGAGAATTGTTGTTTTATGATAAGCAACTGCGATAGAGCATGCAATCACAAAAATAATGCACATCTCTTTCAGTACATGGTAAAACAGATATGTTAGACCCCATCAAACTTCCACCTATCACTCCATATTGACATGGAGTCACTTATGCTAACTGTATAAAATCAACTGAATGCCGAAACAATCCATGTTTTAACCTGTTTCATGAAAGTAGATACTGTCCGTTGGCATAATAAAAAATACAAACAAATTAGAAACTAGGCTAAGTTTGTCATAATTTTTACTTTTAATACTTCCTAATCATTTAATGTTCCAGTGTAAAAAAACTGGTAGTTTTGAAACCCATTCAGAACAATGCCTGGTAGGGATTTCAAGAGCTAATAATATGATGGCAGGACTCTGTCTGTAATGAAGTAGGTAACATTGGTTTGCATCAGATTGCAGCCAGTTAAAATGTTGTAGACTGTCTAAGAAGTATCGAGATACTGTCAGTTGATATTTAGGTGTGTGAGCAGATTTAGAGTCGTGTTTCTCTTTTATGGGACTACCTTTTCATATTTTCAACAATAGCAATCATGGCTTTGTAATGAGAAAGCACTATTGGCTGGATATGACCAACTGTGTGTACTTAAAATACACAATGATTAGCAAACAGTTTGAACTCAAACTTTTTTATGTGTTTGTCTTTAACTTAATCACAAATATTCTTATTTTTTTTACAAATATGCTCTATCTATAATTACTGCTGGCATTTTAACACAAAAGAATTATCTTCTCTTTCTTTTGGAATAAAAGCAATTAGGTAAGGCCCTTTACTGATGACAGCCTGAACAGAAAATACAAAAGAGGTTTACACCGTTGAGTTGTTTAAGAAGCTGGATGTCTTAAGAATTTTCTCAAGCCTCTATCAGGATTTATATTCCACATACAACCTGACAGACTCTTGGTGATAGTGATGTAACTCATTCCCAGCTAGACGCTGGGGAACTTGCTGGGTCACATTTCTGTCCCAAATGCCAGGATAAAGGAAGACAGAAAATAACCTGTATTGCTGATAGAAGCTGAAGAATGAGATCCCACCTTTAACCGGATACAAAAATCCAGCCTTTCGAGAAAGAGTATGTAGCTTCCCTGCAAATGAATAATCTAGGTTGAATGTGTATGTAGCATTCATTTTATATAACATAACCCTGGTTGGAAGCAGGGCAAGATCTGCCTGTATAAGATAACTCTTGGTTTCCTCTATGAAAAAGATTTCTGTTTGTGGGAAAGTACATCTTTCTATAGGTTCCTAGTACACTTTCCTAGTCTCTCTCTCTCTCTCTCTCTCTCTCTCTCTCTCTCTCTCTCTCTGTCTCTCTACTTCCCACCTTCCCTCCCCTTCTTCCTCCTCCCCTCTTTGCCTCTCCCCCACCCTCCTCTTCCCCCTTTAAAAAAACTTTTAGCTAAAAGCTGTCATCATCTTAAATTCTTTCATGGCGAATTTCTGTTGGCATACTGGTTAAAAAATATCCATCTGACTAATAACAGGCAAAAAGTATGTGTTTACATACATTTAAATGAGAAATGTGACAACTCTGGAGTGTTGCATAAAATAAGTAAAAATTGCAGCAGATGTTTATCAAATGTCCATTCAAAAGCTCTTATAACCCTACCGAATTCTTAAAAGCTCAGTTCATATCTAACGTACCAAGTGTGGTCTGCAACCATAAGATCCCGAATACGTTGGATGTCATTTAAATTTGAAACATGGCTTTAAACTTGAGAACAAAAATACGTAGGGCCTCTTATTCTGCTCCACCTCTCTATGTTACTGCAGTGTGGGTCTCTAATTTCTAAGATAAGCAGGTACATGTGACAGAAACATCTATAAAACAGATTTTATTTGACCCTGGAATTTCTCCATATCACACCTATAAATTTCTTCTGCTTTGATGGTGTACATTCCACAATTTTTTAATCTTTCCATTCCTTACAATTCTCTTTAGTGAACAAAGCAACTTTGGGTGTCAATCTGAAATCTGGTTATGAAAATATTTTCCACTTGCATAAAGACAGCCTCAGACAAGAAACTGAGCTTCTGGTACACAAGATTCTCAGACCTCAGCTATACCCATTCACCTTTTTTCACATTAAAGCAGTCGTGCCATCAAGCATACGCTTACCTAGTATTTAAAGAAATGGAAGGGAAGACACTCAAATGTGGAAGATTCTTTCAAAGAACTCTGGTAGATTGTCAAATGTTCTATGTGAAACTGTTGAAGTTCTAGTCTCCTCTAAAGAGTGTAAAATTGAGACTGAAAACTGGCTTCTTATTTCAGAGGCATAAAGCAACGTATTTCAAGAAATATGCCTCTGCCTCATTACAAAATATATGTGCTTGAGAAAACAGAGTGATTACCCTCGTGTTGCCATAGCTACACATGTGTACCTTAAAAAATGCTGCAAAACGAATTCCATTATATTGGAGAACAAAATGCCAGAGACATTTGACTTGACAGAAATTCTAAATCTACCAACCCACAAAATACACAGAACTCTTAGTGACTTTAAAGGTGAGTTATCTGTCATGGTATACACACTCTTCATTCCATGCACTCATTCCTAAGTCATCTGCTATCTGTAGTGCAAAAAAAAAAAAAAAAAAAAAAAAGTCTGCGCGCTGCTGGGGTAATAAAAATCAACCACAGTGAAAAGCTTCATAGCTTATGTAAAGCATTCTTGTTTTAATGGAGTTGGCTCTTAGATTTAGGAATAAGCCAATTCTTTAAAATTTTTCTTAGAAAGATTTCCTCTCTTTTTTTCCTCTCAGAAAGTGTCTTTGAATCTTCTTAAACTCTGTTGACTGTCACTAAAAAAGAAACATGTCAGAATCGTGGGAAAAATGAGGATTTCTATTTACATAAGTAGCAAGATATAGGAAAAATCAGTATTAGCCTCTTCTTGAACAAAAACACACCCACAGGTATATTCAGCATTTCATGTATGCTGCTGTCTTATTGCTAATTATATTTCAATGCATTGGTACACAATGTATATTGTTTTTTCCCAAGAATTTTATTTAATTCCTATAACCAATTATCTTTTGGTACAATGAAAACAAGATACTTTCTTGGTGAGCACAACTTTTATCTTGTGTTTCTGAGTTTGATTTCAAGATCAAACAAACAAGAAAAACAAAATTTAGACCAATTTTACCTCAAAGGAATAAAGTGAGACCACCTTCTTAGGTGCCACACATCTGATCTGTTTTCCAGTTCTGTTTCTCAAATGAAACTCTAATTTCCATTATGATTCTCTTCCTGTCTTGGACATTTTCCCTACTTCTGTATGTTTCTATGCCTTTTCCTTTGAGTTTCACCTTCATCTTTCCTGATTACCTGCCTGTCTTTTTCTGCTACTCAAAAACCACCAAAAAACTATCCTCCATACATGACTGCTCACCTACGGGTTTTTTTTTTTCGTTTCCTTTTCCTCTGCATTTGAGTTATCAGATGACCAACCAGCTTAAAATGTCTGTTAAATTATTAAAGTATAATTTGTGATGGATACAGAGCAATGCACTATGGGAAAAGCATAGCTCATGCATCAATGTCCATGCATGGACTTAAAAGTTCTACTGTTTTTGACAACACAGGAGTTAAAAACATGTAAATCTTATATCATAGCCAATGTGAATTCAAAAATCTCTTTGAGAACAGTTCCAACATGTTTCTAAACAAAGATCGTATGTATACCATGTGTCTACATATGGAGAGAATCTGGACACTTTATCTGTTATTTCCTACTCAGAAGAATTCCCACACTAATATTAAAATTGATTTCATAGTCCCAAAATGTCATTCTAAGATATTATTTGAAAAAAGTTATTAAAGTTATACATACCAACAAGAATTTCTTTATTTTTTAATTTTATTTATTACTTCAGGTTACATCTCCATCACAGTCTTCTCTTCTCACCTCTCCCAGTCCCGCCCTCTCACCCTCTATCCCCTAACACTTCCATCCCACTCCTCTGGAGTAGAGTGTTCCTTCATAATAGTCCCCTGCCCCATTTCAGCAGCCATATGAGGTCCAAGAGCCTCCTCATACACTGGGGGCCTACAAAGTAGCACCACTAGGGCAAAGTGTCTTATTGACAGGAAACAAAGTTTATGTTCCTGTTCCCTTTGGTGCATTGACTGTAGTATAGTTAACCTGTTCTATATGACTAAAATCCTACTATAAGTGAATAGATGCCATGTGCATCCTTCTGAGTCTAGGTTAGCTCACTCAGGATGAGCTTCTCTAGTTCCATCCATTTGGCTGCAAATTGCATGATTTCATTGCTTCCGATAGCTGAGTAGTATTCCAAACTTAACTTCTTCATTCTTCTGAAGTGCTGGGTATGTGAAATAAACAATAGTTTCAATTTTTCAGCTACATTTAGAGGGCAAAATGTCAATGGCACCTCACTTAATTCATGAAAAAAAAAAGTCACAGACAATAAAATTAGTGTGTAGGTTGGTAGGAAGTATAGAGCTAGTTATATGATGATTTGTGCCAATATTTGTGTTTTTCAAATCAAAAGACTGACTGGGGGAAAGTTGTTACTAAAGCTTAGCTCTCCTACCATCTGACTTCAGGAACTGCAGTGAATTAGTAAAATTTTTGGCATTAAGTATTTACCTTTTGTTGCTGTTTTGCTTGCTATAAATAATGTACACCATTATCTTTATTTTTTGGTGAAATTAAATATGGGATAAATCACCTGTATAGACAGCTAAAAACTATGAAACACAGTGTTCAGGTGAAAACCATTTTTAAAAAAGCATATTGATCAATGTTTGAGAAAGTTCTGAATATTAACAAGAGTAGTTTCATATACTACTAAGAAATTCAGATCAAAAGAATATCAGAATTCCAAAAAGAAAGAAATTTTATGGCTTTAGCTTCTTTATTATGACTTTAAAAATTTTTCATATGACTGCAGGACCTTCATTAAAATGTACCATTAGTTCTCCTCCAATCTAATAATTTTAAATTCAGGGTGAAAACAGATGTTGAACATACTGTGATGGTGCATTTTTAATGTACTTTTATGTCATGGGATAAAAATACATTTTATATATATATGTATGTATATATATATATGTGTGTGTGTGCATGCGTGTGTGTGTGTGTGTGTGTGTGTGTGTGTGTATATATGATAGCTAAGCAAACTAACATAAAGTTAGTTACGTATTTGTATACGATTTGTCTATTGGGAATTATTTCAGATTTGGAAGAAATGACTTGCAATTCAACTAGAGAATTGAAATACGTAAATAAATTATTAAGTGCTATATTTATAATTTAGTGTTCAAGAGTGCAAAGACAAGATGTAGAAATACTATTTTCTAATCTATAAGGATGTATAATGCAAAATTATAAATAACTTAATCCATGTTGAATATGTTTGAATAAAAATTTTAATTCAGCAGATTCCTTCAATATTTAATTATAATGTATGAAACACATTTTTCCTCCAGGTGCAAGGTATTTTAATTAACAAGTGCTATTTTTAGAGAAGTTTATAATATAACATAGAATATGATTAATTATACAATAAGTTGAGTTGTATATCATTCTTCTCCATAGTGCTGACCTATGCACATTTCTGTACTGGAACCCGGTGGAGGTCCAGCACATCGTCTAACATGTGACAACATTAAAAATCTTGTGAAAATCATTTGGCTTTGAAATGAAGACAATGCATCTGATTAGATCTAAGCTGAAAAGACATAACATTATCTAGAAGTGTGAACATAAAGGAGCTGCTGTTACTACTCCACATTTACCTCACAGCTATAACAGCAGTTAAGTGGCATACTAAAATTTGGTGCTCATGCCATTTGTATCAGAGGCTAGTGTACTCACATATTCTACACAATTTGCCTAAAGATGTCTTTTTCAGTAATGATCATTTATAAAGCTTGTGAAACAGAGCAGGAAGAAAGAAAGACAGACTCTAGGGTAATTATGTGGCTATACAGGAGCAAATTTAAAGACTGAGGGACCTGGAAATAATTAGTAAAGGTTTCCAATTGCTACAACCCCTATCATCTAGCTGCAAGTTAAATAAAGGCAAAGGCTAGTGTTTTATATTATTGTCAAGGTGCTAATGATTTTTAGTGACATGAGGTCATTTCTGAGGATCTCATTTAAAGCACTTGTTTTACTGAATGAGGTAAGTCTGGGCATTGGGACCTCTGAGATACTTGTTAAATTTCTCACATGTCTGTCAGACTCATGCTCAGAAGTATGTTTTCCTTCATTGAGTCTGTCAACAAGAATGGCCTGAAGATGTAACAGAGAATCTAACCTGGAATTAGCAAGATGGAGGACTGTGTCATTCAGAATGAAGTCTAAATCTAGACATTTAGATGTATTGGGATCCTGCATTTTCTCATATGTTTATTTTTGAGCCTCTTATGAAACTGTTTTTGTATTTAATTCTCTCTAAATGAGTCTCTTATTCTTTATTAAAAGACCTGGCACAAAGAGAATTGAGAATGTTTTGTTGCAATCGTGTGAAATATAGCCAAGTCTCTTACAAATACAACATTGAGAGAAGCAATCAAGATTCAAATAATAATAACTTCATTATTAAAGACATACCAGTCATGAACTTAATGGTCTTGTTCCTCTAGACTTCAGAATAGTGCTTATACTCACTGAGGTAAGTTGGAAGACAAAATCCAATAACAAATATATAGTAATTCATCCACTTCAGAAACAGTACTCACTATGAAAGCAAATTTGGCTTACAAAAATTCTTTAAATATTACACTTGTTTGTGCATGTAATAAATATCAAGTAAATTACCTAAAATGATTTGGAGGGATCACTGAATAAGAAAATACTCCTATATGGTCTGTAGTGGAGCTAACAATTTGCATGCTGCTTTAAGAAGTGGCAATCTATTTATAATACTCAGGTTAACTGATATTCAATTCATAAACTCGGTGAACGGGTTTTTTGAATTTTTGAAGCAATATGTAATCATAAACTATTTTCAGTACTGAATAATTTGATAATCCCAATAATGATGCACCTTATTTTATTTGATACAAAATACAAAAAAGTTTTGACATCTCTACCTTTTGTGGGCGATTGAATCAGCTGTCCTTTTAATATAATATAGTTTTTATTCTATGCATTCTATTACATGACTTTGAAAATTTCAGAGTTTACTATGAGGAAAAATTATATTTAAGGTGTTTCTATATGATATTAAGTAATAAATCACATTGAGAAATGTGACCTCACTTGCATGACGAGGAACAGGATTGTCTTGATCAGCCTGTGTCTCCATTCATTACACCAATGATTCTCAATTTCGTTTGTATAATAGAATTATACTAGTACATAATGGAGGCCTTGACAACCAAAGACCACTGGGACATACACACAAACATGTCAATTCATCCAGTTGAGGACAGAGACAAGGACACATATTTTAAACAAGTTCCAAGGTGACATACGCTGATGACACACACACCACCCTGTAGGAGCCTGTACTGCAACATAACTGTCCCATTTTCCTGTACCTTTCTTAAGGGCTGGTCCCTATACTCCTTAGTTAGGCATCACACTATCCCTTCTGTAAAATATTAGGAGCCTAGCACAGCATATGGGTTTTGGGAAGCACATAATAAATGCATTGGTCTAAAAACATGATTGAAGAAAATTCTTGAGGGCAAAAATAGCTCAGTTCTTTAAGTAGAATTATGGAGCCATGAATCAGATAGAATCCTATAAGGTGAGTTTAACATTTTCAGTTTACAGATGAGGAAACAGAGCTCCAGAGAATTTAACTGAAATGACTGAAGTTCAGAAAGTCAGGAGGACAGTCCACTACTGGCGTTTTCCTTAGTTCAAAGGAGACAATATATTAAGTGATCCAGGGAATGCACTGGAAAAAATCAGACAATGATCTTAATGTTTTGCCTTTTGTTTCAAACTGAAAAAAGAAAATGGGAAAAAGGGGGAATTTCAAAAACAAGGTCCTTTCCTTCAAAATTGTACCGTCTAGTTAGGGACACATAATTCACACATGAATCACACACAGTGAAACCAGAGAGCATAAATTAGAAGTAGCATGGTACTTGTTATACACAAATGAGCAGGCAAGCCAAATAAAAACGTACTTTGTACACATAAAGGAACATCTTCAACAATGGAGTCAGAGATGGTCTGAAAAAGATATTAAGGATTGCAGATGCGAAGAGAGAGGGGTGAGTAATTTAATTTAGGTATACATCATGACATAAAACACATACCAAAAAGCCTGTTTCAAGTGGGAAAGATAGAACCTACTGTAAAAAAAAAATGGTGAGGTCATGTGTTTGCAAATGTTGGGAAAACATTTGATGTTACTAAGTATTTCCATGATTAGGTAGATAGGATGCTGCCGTGAAATGGCATATTCCATTCATTATTCTGTGCTACCCTAAGATCCACATGGGTGGTCATGTTCCATCAGAAAATATCTGTCATCTAAAATCATTCTAAGACCTTCCATAGAGTTCCTCTCAACCTTTTGGTCTGATTTCAAATAGAATGTATTAGGCTAACCTAATTTTATTTGTCAGCATATGGTGAATTTATACAATGTATTTCAAAGCTACTTCTTATATCTCTAAAATCTTGAGATATAGACATTGTTGTTCCTTTTTTATTGTGAACCCACACTATCCAATCATGTTCTTAGACTATCCTCCAATGATAACTCTGATTATTTCATTTAAAATGCATCAGTGTAACAGACACATACACACTTGTATATAATCCTTGTCTTAAAGACACACACACACACACACACACACACACACACACACACACACACACACTACCACACCCCCCACATAAACACACAAAGCCATACTCATCTTTCCATGGACCAAACAGGACTCAGGTACACCCCTCACACAGATAAAAACGTTTAAATATGCATGTACATTTACTTTATGATCTATTCTTTAATTTTTTTTTTTTTTTTGGTTTTTTCGAGACAGGGTTTCTCTGGTTAACAGCTCTGGCTGTCCTGGACTCGCTTTGTAGACCAGGCTGGCCTCGAACTCGCAAAGATCCGCCTGCCTCTGCCTCCCAAGTGCTGGGATTAAAGGCGTGCGCCACCACCACCCGGCGATCTATTCTTTAATTATAAGTAAATATGGTGTTCTGTTCAGGAAGTTGTCAGCTGTGCCATTGAGTTCAAATGTTTTCCTCACTTTCTCTTCTAATAGATTTAGTGTGTCAGGCCTTATGTTAAGATATTTGATCCACTTGGACTTAAGTTTTATACAAGGTGATAAGCATGGGTCTAATTTCATTCTTTTACATGTTGACATCCAGTTGGACCAGCACCATTTGTTGAAGATGCTGTCCTTTTTCCATTGTACTGTTTTGGCTTCTTCGTAAAAAATTAAATGACCATAGGTGTGTGGGTTCATTTCTGGGACTTCAATTAGATTTCATTCATCCACTGATCTGTTTCTATACCAGGACCATGCTGTTTTTATTACTATTGCTCTGTAGTACAGCTTGAAATCTGGTATGGTGATACCTCCAGATTTTTTTTAGTGTAGAGGATTGATTTAGCTATTCTGGGTTTTCTGTTATTCCATATGAAATTGAAAATTGCTTTTTCCAGGTCTATAAAGAATTTTGTTGGTATTTTGATAGGAATTGCATTGAATCTGTATGTTGCTTTTGGCAGAATGGCCATTTTTATTATGTTGAACTTGCCTGTCCATGAGCATGGGAGATCTTTCCATCTTCTGATGTCCTCTTCAATTTCTTTCTTCAAGGAGTTGAAGTTCTTGTAATACAGCTTTTTCACTTGCTTGGTTAGAGTTACGCCAAGGTATTTTATATTGTTTGTGGCTATTGTGAAGGGTATTGTTTCCTTTATTTCTTTCTCAGTCCATTTAATTGTTGTATAAAGAAGGGCTTCTGATTTTTTTGAATTAATTTTGTATCCAGCCACTTTGGTGAAAGTGTTTATCACCTGTAAGAGTTCTCTGGTGGAATTTTTGGAGTTGCTTATGTATACAATCATATTATCTGCAAATAGGGATAATTTGACTTCTTCGTTTCCAATTTGTATCCCCTTGATCTCCTTTAGTTGTCTTATTGCTTTAGCAAGAACTTCAAGTACTATGTTGAAGAGATATGGTGAATCTAAGGCCAACAATCAATAAATGGGACCTCATGAAACTGAAAAGCTTCTGTAAGACACTGTCATTCTAACAAAATGACAGCCTACAGATTGGGAAAAATCTTCACCAAACCATATGTGACACAGGCTAATATCCAAAATTTACAAAGAACTCAAGAAATTAAATGCCAAGAAACCAAATAATCCAATCATAAAATGGGGAACAGATCTAAACAGAGAATTTACAAAGAAGGAATCCCTAATGACTGAGAGACACTTGAAGAAATGCTCAGCATCCTTAATCATCAGAGAAATGCAACTGGGAAGACTCTGACATTCCATCTCACACCTGTCAGAATGGCTAAGATCAAAAGCTCAAATGACAGCACATGCTGGTTAGATTGTGGAGAAAGGGGAACACTCCTCCATTGCTGGTGGGTGTGCAAGCTTGTACAACCACTATAGAAATCAGTCTGGTGATATCTTAGAAACTTGGAATAGCTCTACCTCAAGACCCAGCCATACCACTTCTGGATATATATCCAAATGATTCCTCACCAAATCACAAGGAAGTTTCCTCATCTATGTTCATAGCAGCCTTATTTGTAATAGCTAGAAACTGGAAACAACCCAGATGTTATTCAACCGAAGAACGGATTAAAAAATGTGGTACTTCTACACAATGGACTACTCCTCAGCTATCAGAAACAATGAAATCATGCAATTTACAGCCAAGTGGATGGAATTAGGGAAGCTCATTCTGACTCAGAAGGATGTACATGGCCTCTATTCACTTATAATTGGATTTTAGCCATATAGTACAGGATAACTATACTACAACCAATGCACCAAAGGGAACATGAACATAGACTTTGTTACCTGCCAATAGACACTTTGCCTTAGTGGTGCTGCCTTGTAGGTCCCCAGTGCATGAGGAGGCTCTTGGCCCTCATATGACTGCTGAACTGGGGCAGGGAACTGTTATGTAGGGACACTCCACTCCAGAGAAGTGGGATGGAAGGGGGTAGAGGGTGAGAGGGCGAGACTTGGAGGGGTGAAAGAGGACACTGTGATGGAGATGTAACCTGAAGTAATAAATAAATATTTTAAAAATTATAAGTAAATATTTTACCCTAAAGTAAATCAGTGGAAAATTAAAGCTCTGCCTGAGACTGTTTCAAGAGAAATTTCTCAAATAAACTGTCCCTCTGTTCATATTCTGCCATTGGTCTCAGCAATCAAACAGCATAACTACTCTTATTTTTAATTATTTTCTATTGCATTAATTAGTTTTGCAGCCTTTCTAGTTTTAATAGGTCATTGCTAGTCACTTGTTTATTCTGTGCTTTCTGTTTTAAAAATATGTTTTGTTTTGGAGGATTTTTTTTCATCTGAGAATATAAGTAATTTTTTAGACTTCTCTTAGACAAGCCAATGAAGGTTAAAATCAGTGGCACCAACTTTATCCTATTGTGTCATTTGGGCATTTTAGTGACAGGATTAATTCTAAGTATCACTGACTAACAACTTGCATACTGTTAGACAACTCTACAATATTCACAATTATATGTACACATTTCAGGAATATGTGTGTTCCTTACAAATTTTGATTGTGCATTGTTCAGATCATGATGTATAGTGGAAGTGAGAGTAATGTAATGTCTCTTAAAGATTTTTTTTTTTCCCGAGAATGTTGATCCACGTCCTACAACAAAATGTTCACGGACATGATCTTGGGTTTTCTAAAAATACAGTGTTTAAGTTTGTTCTGTTTCCCAAAAATTCTACAAATTTGCTTTTAGCATGCTTAAGTGTCTTGCAACAAGCAACCATCTGTCAGTCATCATCTAACTGCATAGTAAAGGTCGAAGGATTGAAAATTGTGTACTTATATTAAAACACACAACACACATGCAATACAGACAATTTAGTAGAGAGAAAACAAGTCACTAATAAGTGGAACAAATTCAGCCCCTACATTGTAAATCACAAGTGAAATATATTAAAAGTTCACAGTGTTTATCGTGTTAATTAAAAACCAGAAATCATTAATTCTATGCTACTAAGTCAGTTCATCAAGTTGTAACAGATTACCAAGTCTAAAACTGACCAAGCATTAACTGATAATTTGACAGCATTATTTATATTGCCTCAATCTCTGAATTTGTGAAACTTATTCATTAATTCTATTAATTTTGATTAGGGATTGTTAAAACAGGGACTAATGCATTCCACAGTAGATGCTCAATGCTGTTAACCAACAATTATTCTCTAAGACTTTTTAAATTAACTGGTAGTTTAAGCAAATCAGATACTTCTTTAGTAAAGAAAATACCAGACATATTTTAAGAAGTAAATTACCTAAAATATCAAAATTTTCAATGATTAAATTGTGACAAATACAGTGAAAATATGAAGCACTTTCAATATTTTAACACATTTATAAATATTTTTATACTGTTGAGTCATGTACACATTTTTGAATTATAGATAACATATTGAGTCAGGAGTAGTGCCAAGAAATTCAAAGTCACCTTTGGCTACAACAATGAGTTCCAGGCCACCTTGTCTGAAATAAAACAATAAATCTGAACATTTACTAAAATGCTGTTTAGCTGTACTGAATATCCACTGGAGGATTTTCTTGCCATAGGATGGCAATGTGTTTCTTGCTCCTTCACTCTGATGTAAGTGTGTATATATCTACTCTGTATCAATACCTTCAGGGGAGTTTTATTTCAGCAAAATAAGTGTTTGAAAATAAATTCTAATGTCATATCATTTTATGCTAGCTATGGGCAACTATATAGGGGAGATATTTTAACTGGTTGAAATATAAAATATTTCAAATTTTATATTGTCAAACATGTTACATTAAAAGCATGAAAAGTGTCACTTAAAGTAATGCTCAGGGGTAAATGGCACATTCACTTTCTCCAGATATGATCGACAATTCTTTCTCTGTGTGCTTGTTTGTGTTTGTGTTTATGCACGCTACCGCACAGTTTCCCCCCAAAGGAGGCTATCAAAAGGAGGTGAAAGCCTCTGAAATCACTTACAATAAGGATGTACCAATATAGTTTCCATTCTTATCTTCCCAAAGGCAGTGAGCTTGTGCAGATGTGGGAACCAACTTCCCACAGTGTTTGAAACACAAATCATCAACTTGTTACCAGTCTTCATTGGAAATCAGAAAATAAAACAGTTTAAACACCTTAGCATAGATGTAGCCCAGGTTCTTCTATGTTCATTTCAACTTTGAGAAGTCAGTACAACATCCATAAACCTGCTATGCCTTGGGAGGGTTGCTTTGTTCTTTTGAGAATATGCTACTTTCTTTACACACCCTCCAGATAGGCATGCAATTAAACAACTTGGCACATGCATACATAATAGAATAGATATACAGATGATAGATATATAGATAGATAGATAGATAGATAGATAGATAGATGATAGATGGATGGATGGAAAGACAGACAGACAGACCGATAGATAGATAGATGATACATAAATACATACACACATATATACATACTCACATATACATATAATGATATACTTTAGATTGATAGAGATTTAAAGTAAACAACCAAAAGAATGAGGACATTGATTGGATAAAACTTGATTGGATTTTTCCACTGCTTTACTAATTGTTGAATGAATATGTTTACAAAAGTGAGCTAAACAGTTCTAATGCTTCCAATCATTATATGCTGTTGACATGATTTATTGTAGTTACACTAAACTGCATATAACTATTGATAGTTCATATAGATATTATTTGTTAAATGTCTGCTTTCTTTAAGATAATGATAAAGGACTCTGAGTTTTCATCATTGGAAAGAAACAACCCTCCCCTATTCTAGTTTCAAGAGAGAAAGAGTAGATGGTGCAAAAATTATTAAAGTCTATAAATACAGACACATAGGATATACAATGATTTGAGTTTAAAAGCTGCTCATAAAGGCATACTGATATTCAAAGTGAGTTGTTCTTTGCAATCTCAGAATATATACACTTAAAGGTATGTTTAGTTCCAAAATATCAGAAGAATTTTTTAATCGTAATTGAAAGATAATACTTTTTATATTATCAAAAAACAAACAAACGAATTTGCTCTAGGAATGATAGTGCCTGTCAAAAAAAGGTAGTGCCCCAGAAATAGGATTAAGCCAGGGCTCTGTTCTTATCTTTCCAAGAGATTAAAAACATACATCTAAGGAGTCTAGGGACAACTAGACAAATGAAACTTCTGAAGAAAAGGGACCAGGCACCAAAGAAGACAAGTAGCTCAGATGATCAAGGCTTGCAGAGTTCTCAACAGCTGTTTCCTCAAAATCTACAATCTGAACAACACAAAATGGCTAAGATGGTTCAGCCCCACAGACTATTCCAGCCAGGACTTAAATAAAACCCTGAAATTCAGCCTCTGACAATAAATTTTTAGGACATTTAAATAGCTGAGCCCAAAATGAATGAACATCAGAGGTTACAGTTAACTTGCTTAACCATTTTTTCATTTTTTTTTAATCTCTTCAAGTTACATCTCAATCGCAATCCCCTCACTATTTGCCCATCTGGGTCCACACTCCTGCCCTCTTCCCCCTTAACCCCGCCATCCATTTCCTTTCTTTTTAAGTTTAAGGTATATATTTTCCCCCCAACAGCTTCCCCTTTCAGTCCAACAAATGGTTGTTTATCTTATAACAATAAATAAAATACAATACAACAGTAATAATTAGGCCACAATTATGAGAGTTATATGGCTTAGCATATATTCACAATGTCCAGTCCATATGTATTTGGCACCTGACTTTAACATTCTACTATCCAACCATCTCCATGAGTTTACAGTTCTATAACCAACTTAGCTTCCATCTTAACATGCATCACAATTAAAAAAAAATCTTCTTAGATCCAGAACACCCTTGAGCCCCCAAAAAAGGTTTCCTACATCCAAATCAGCTGGAAGTTATCTTAAGAGAGCAATGTCCCATTCCTAGAAGGTGAGATGAGTGATTCCAATATGCCCCCTTTATGGTCATTTGATGGGTTATAGATGTTTTTTGTTATTTATAGAGGTTGGATAGAAGTTGTTAAATGGTCTTATTAAATAGGGTTTGGATATTAGAGACAGGGGTGTATCTCTTTTTCTTTTCTCTATCCCTTTTTCTCTCCAATATAGGGGGGAAACGACTTGAAAAAAATGGGATATAGACACAATATAGGAATGATAAAGAAAAAAAGATAGATCATTGTATATGCTCTTACATCATTGAATATTGATACAAAATTAAGATTTTATGTGATTACATCAGTATTAACACATGTATACTGATTCAAAATTCAGATTATATTTGGCAATATCAATATTGACCTTTGTATATTGATGCAAAATTAAGGTTAACTCTTTTTAAATATTTATTTATTACTTCAAGTTACATCTCCATCACAGTGTCCTCTTTCCACCCTTCCCAACCCCACCACCCACCCTCTACTCCTTATCCCTTCCATCCCACTTCTCAGGAATGGAGTGTCCCTACATATCAGTCCCCTGCCCCATTTCAGAAGTCATATAAGGGCCATGAGCCTCCTCATACACTGGGGGCCTATAAGGTAGCAACACTAGGGCAAAGTGTCTCGTTGACAGGGAACAAAAAAAGGCTATGTTCATGTTCCCTTTAGTGAATTGGTTGTAGTATAGTTATCCTGTACTATATGGCTAAAATCTGACTAAAAGTGAATGGAGGCCATGTGCATCCTTCTGAGTCTGGGTTAGCTCACTCAGGATGAGCTTTTCTAGTTCCATCCATTTGGCTGCAAATTGCATGATTTCATTTTTTCTGATAGCTGAGTAGTATTCCATTGGGTCGATGTACCACATTTTTTAAATCCGTTCTTTGGTTAAATGACATCTGGGTTCTTTCCAGTTTCCAGCTATTACAAATAAGGCTGGTATGAACACAGATGAGGAAACTTCCTTGTAGTTCAGTGAGGAATCATTTGGATGTTTACCCAGAAGTGGTATGGCTGGGTCCTGAGGCAGAGCTATTACAAGTTTTCTAAGATATCACCAGACTGATCTCCATAATGGTTGCAGAAGCCGCACTCCCACCAGCAATGGAGGACGGTTTCCCTTTCTTCACACCCTCACCAGCATGTGCTGTCATTTGAGCTTTTGATCTTAGCCATTCTCACAGGTGTGAGATGGAATTACAGAGTCGTCTTGAGTTGAATTTCTCTGATGATTAAGGATAATGAGCATTTCTTCAAGTGTCTCTCAGCCATTAGGGAATTCTCGTTTGTGAATTCTCTGTTTAGCTCTGTTCCTGATTTTTGATTGGATTATTTGGTTTCTTGTCATTTAATTTCTTGAGTTCTTTGTAAATTTTGGATATTAGCCCTGTGGCAGAGGAGTGGAGTGAAAGTGATGCAGGTAGAGGGTGGGAGATTGGGATAGCGAGGGGTGGAAAGAGGACATTGTGATGGAGATGTAACCTGAAGTAATAAATAAATATTTAAAATATACAAGCTAAAAGTCATTCAACATGCTATTTTGTTACATACTAATGTAGTTTATCACAGATATTATCTAAGTTAATCAGAAATCAAATTACTAAGAGACAAGCAATATTGGCTTTTCCAAATATATGGAGATAGAGAGGTTGTTTTCAAAAACCTCAAGAGATCTGTAGAATATGATATTCACAGATGTTTTCTTAAGATTTTTTTTTATATTGAGACATGTCAGCTCCTGACAACATCCCACATTCTACTTCTAGTAGATGTTGAGCATTGAAGAATCTTCATTTGAGGTGCTTTCATTGGTAGGAAGCTTGACACTGGGCAAGAAAATCCCTTATTTTAAATGTAGACAAAATACTGTCCGAAAAGGAAAAAACTTGGAGGCAGGTAAGTTGTCAGCCTAGCTCTGTCAAGACAGGGTAGGCAAATCCTTCATAATTCCTGCTTTACAATCAATGTCTGTCAGAGATACTGGGCCAAAAGGCTGAAGATAGATGCTCTAATGTATTGAGATAAATTGGGGACTGTCCAGGCAGCCACTTGTCTGGCATTTCTTAGTATTGGAACTGCACTTCCTGTATATTCAGATATATTTGTCCTTTGCAGGTCCCTGATGTGGTTGCAGACTAGTTATTAGACTCACACTTTAATTTTAAGCTATTTAGGAATTAAAAGGATTTTCTAGGTCTAAGAAGATGTTTTTAAGTTGGTAATGCAAGTTAGGATGGAAACTGAATTAGGTATAGAACTTTAAACTCATCAAGATAGATAGATTAACAGAATATTATTATTAGTTGCCAAATATGTATGGACTGGACATTGGGAACATATGTTATACTGTATAATTTTCATAATTGTGGTCTAATTATTCTTATTGCTTTATATTGTATTTATTTTTGTAAGAAAAAGATCCTTTTAGTGGACTTAAAAGGGGAGATGTTGATGGGGGAGATACACCTTAAACTCAAAAAAAAAAAAAAACAACAAAAAAAAAACAAAACAGGTAGGAGGGTGAGGGGGAAGAGGGACCAGGATGTGGTGGATGGAGGGGCTATGATTGCGATTTATCTTGAATAAATAAACAAATATTATAAAAGAAGAAAGGATTTGCTGTCATCTGGAGTTTTGCTATACTAATTTCTCTACTTTCACTAATAATATCCTACTAAAAGCAATATATCTAGCAACAGATATGTGCTATACACCCAACCTCTGAAGTATATGTTATAAATTCTAGAATTCACATCTCATGGAAACGAAAAGAAATGGACTTGTGATCAGCACACATATAATTTAGAGATAAAAACAGAATGTTTGACTCGTGCTATCAGTATTTGTACTTAGTCTTACAAACCTAATCGAGGACATCTTCCATTTTTACCATTTTTTTTGAACCTGATGACAAGTGTTTTATTGTATATTTAAACATTATATAATTTGGAAAAAAGTTCCCTGGTGAACACAGAAACCCTAATAACATCATTTCCTCCAAGAAGATGTCTTCTAGGGATAGGCATCTGTACTAACTTGGCATAGGGAGGGTCTACTGTGGTCTCAGCCATACAGATGGTGTAAAGGACATTTGGACTATTAGCCACCTCTGTTATTGGGGGAGCAAGGGGGAGCCTCTGTTTGTACAGGAAATTATAGTACTAGCCACCTTGGATCCTGGTTATAGGAGTTTGAGATGGCCTGAACCAACAGATATCCCAGGTCACCAGGTTATTAATCACTTCCAATTCTTTCTTTCTTTCTCTCTCTCTCTCTTTCTTTCTTTCTTTCTTTTTTTTTTTTGAGACAGGGTTTCTCTGTGTAGCCCTGATTGTCATGGAACTCACCCTGTAGACCAGGCTGGCCTTGAACTCACAGAGATCCACCTGCCTCTACCTCCTGAGTGCTGGGATTAAAGGCATGTCCCACCATGTGAAGGGCCTATGTTGTTTGTTTGTATTTTTACTTTATTTTTTTATTTCTTCAAGTTACATCTCAATCGCAGACCCCTCCACATTCCCCCTCAAGTCCCACCCTCCCACCCTCAACCCCCCATCCTCTTCCCTTTTTTTTTCTCTTTTAAGTTTAAGGTATATCTTATTTCCCCCTACATTTTCCCCTTTCAGTCCAACAAATGGCTCTTTCTCTCATAATAATAAATACAATACAATACAACAGAGGAAATTAGGACACAGTTATGAGGGTTATATGGCTTAGCGTACATTCCCAATGTCCAGTCCATATGTATTTGGTACCAGACTTTAACATTCTACTATCTAAACATTTCCATGAGTTTAAAGTTCTATATCTGATTCAACATTCATACTAACTTGCAACATAATGTTAAAAGCATCTTCTTAGATCTATAACACTCTCTTGACTCCTAAACAACTCAAAATTTAATTATGAGACTCTAGCTATCTGTTCTTCAACCAACTCAGAGATCTGAGAGGGATAAATATATCTGATTTTATAGGAAGTACAGGGCCTGCAGCTTCCCAAACTAAGAAATGACATACCTGTGGCTGCCTGGACAGTTCCCATTTTCTCTCCATACATTACTGCATTGATCTTCAGTCATTTGGCCCCATTTCTCTGACAGACACTGATTGTAGAGCAGGAATTATGAAGGACTTACATAGCCTGTCTTGGCAGAGCTAGGCTGTCGACTTACCTGCTTCCAGGTTTTGTCCTTTTTGGACAGCATTCTGTCTACAGTTGGAGCAAGGGGCTTTTCCTACCAAGAGATAGGCTTGCGACTAATTCAATCATCTCCCACTGGAGATTCTTCGATGCTCATCTTCTACTTGGAGGAGAATAGGGGGTGCTGTCAGGAGTTGATATGGCTTGATATAAAAAAATCTAAATTTTTGAAAACATCTTTGAATGCCATATTCTGCAGATCTCTTGAGGCTTTTGAAGAGGCGCTATCTATCTCTTCTATTAGGGTAAGCAGATGTTGCTTGTCTCATAGCAGGTTTATTTCTGATTAGCTTAGAAAGTAACTATAATAGGCTGTCATAGTACCTAACAGAATGACCGGCTTGCATAACCATTAGTTTGCATTTCTTAATTATCCTAAACAGTTTATGACAATTAGTAGTAAAAGGCCAAAACATCACATTTCATTTTTTTTTGTTACCTCCTAACCCTTCCATCCCATTTCTCTGGGGTGGGGTGTCCTTATATAACAGTGCTTCATCTCAGTTGAGAGGTCATATGAGGGCCAAGAGCCTCCTCATTCATTGGGGGTCTAAGAATCAGTACCATCAGTGAAAAATGTCTCGTTGCCCAGGAGAGAGAACTACTAAACAAACAAACCAATAAGCAGACAATAGATAAAAAAGACTAAAAAATAGAAAAAAATATATTAATATATAAAAATAAATAAAAAAATTAAAAATAAAATGTCTATGTCCAAGTTACCTTTGGTGTGTTAGTTATAGTATCGATACCGTCTACTATATAGCTGAAATCCTACTATAAGTGAATAGATGCCATATGCGTCCTTCCGAGTCTGGGTTAGCTCACTCAGGATGAGCTTTTCTATTTCCATCCATTTGGCTGCAAATTGCATAATTTCATTGTTCCTGATAGCTGAATAATATTCCATTGTGTAGATGTACCACAGTTTTTTAGCCCATTCTTCGGTTGAGGGACATCTGGGTTGTTTCCACTTTCTAGCTATTACAAATAAGGCTGCTATAAACATAGATGAGGAAACTTCCTTATGATTCCATGACGAGGCATTTGGGTGAAACGGCACAATGGAAGAAGGACAGCATCTTCAACAAATGGTGCTGGTCCAACTGGATGTCCACTTGTAAAAGAATGAAATTAGACCCATACTTATCACCTGGTACAAAACTTAAGTCCAAGTAGATCAAAGACCTTAACATAAGGCTGGTCACACTAAATCTACTAGAAGAAAAAGTGGGAGAAACCCTCGAACTAATTGGCACAGGCGACAACTTCCTGAACAGAACACCAACAGCTCAGGATTTGAGATCAACAATCAATAAATGGGACCTCATGAAGCTGAAAAGCTTCTGTAAGGCAAAAGACACTGTTATTTGAACAAAACGGCAGCCTACAGTCGGGAGAAAATCTTCACCAACCCCACATCTGACAGAGGGGTAATATCCAAAATCTACAAAGAACTCAAGAAATTAAATGCCAAGAAACCAAATAATCCAATCAAAAAAATGGGGGACAGAGCTAAATAGAGAATTCACAAAGGAGGAATCCCTAATGGCTGAGAGACACTTGAAGAAATCCTCAACATCCTTAATCATCAGAGAAATGCAACTCAAGACGACTCTGAAATTCCATCTCACACCTGTCACAATGGCTAAGATCAAAAGCTCAAATGACAGCACATGCTGGTGATGTTGTGGAGAAAGGGGTACCCTACTCCATTGCTGGTGAGAATGCAGGCTTGTGCAACCAATATGGAGGTCAGTCTGGCGATATCTTAGAAAACTTGGAATAGCTCTGCCTCAGGACCCAGCCATACCACTTCTGGGTATACACCCAAATGCCTCTTCATTTTTACCGTTTTTATCTGATGTAGCTAGGTTTGGGACTCATGACAAACTTGAGCTGCATTTCTGTCTTTGACATTGATGTCATTGTGCCAAATTAGATTGTGTATAGTCTAGTTATAGCCTTGAAATATTACCTGTTAACTTCTCCTCGATCACAGAAATTTCTCATAGCCTCTGTTTTTCCGGTCATGAAATAATAACTGAAGACACCGATTCTTCCTTCTAGACTCATAAGGAGGGCAGTTAAAATCAGTGTCCATATTATCAATTGGAGCTTGGTGGCCAGATATAGATTTGTATTCTTTACAGACACTGCTTCATTCATGAAGGAAAAAAAGTACAGGACCAACCATTATTTCAGGTTTTGAGTTACTATGGATTTGGTACAGACTGATTACTATAGAAAAAACACTGGGCAATGTCTTCTTTACTTCAAATCTAGCACATAAAACTATCTGTTTGAGTTAAAGCTAACTACCAATATGTAAGTCATTACATTTAATGTGAATGCATTTACCTTCAAAGGAAAAACACACATTCAAAGTTGCTCACAGATTTAAAGGGAAAGACAAAGCACAGAGAAGTCCTGAAGAGTTTCATGAAATATCAGAGCAATGTAATATGAGGAAGCTAAATATCAGTCACAATAAAAACATTAGTGAACACTGAGAAATATTTAAATTATTTTAATATGTAAAGTATTTAAAATACCATAAAATGTCTCTCGTAGCTGGCAGGTGACTGATGCTTAGATTTCCATGCAGACTTGTGTGTGTGTGTGATCTATCATTTTCTTATATCTAGGTCTTATAATATGATTACTACCCTTGTTAATATTGAAGCCAAGTTTCTGTAAATACTGTGACTGCAAAGCCATTCTATCATAAAGCCTAGAAGTGTATGTAGTAAGCTCTGTAACTTATGTACAATGTGAGAGGCTCCTTAAATCCTCATCACCACAAAAATAAATAGAAAGAAGGAAAGAAAGAAAGAAAGAAAGAAAGAAAGAAGAATTTTATGATGGTTGACCTATTTTCTTTCCCATAGTTGACCCATGGTCAAGATGAAAGTAATAGCTTCTCTCTGCTTCTCAATGTATTCACCTACACAAGAAAGTTGTCTCTCATCTACCTCACAATTCTATAAGAGAGAAAGAAGAAGAATTGTCATTCTAATAGATTTGGGAAGAATTGACTATTGTTATCCTCTAAGCTCCATGTTTCTCATTCTTTTGGACAGTTCTCCTATAGGAGATATAATCCAGCCCTCTATTGGGACAGGTTTTTCCCTACGAGTCAATACGGGACTGTGTTTTGGTCTCCATCTGACATATTTTATTTTCCATATTGTTTGAATGCTGTCTGGGAAAGATAGGGACTACCATGGTATTGTTTTAGTGGCTTCAGATATCTTTGCCTTTCATGGATAGCTAGCTATGATCAATAGCCCAAATAGAACAAATTGTGTTAAGAGCAACTTTGACAGGAATGGAAGAGGGATATGCTAATGCTACATGACCCAGTGTGTTGCCATAGTAACAACTACGATCTAATATTTATTAAGAGCTTTCTTTGTGAGAAGAACTGCTTAAAATCTAGTAATTTTAGAAATCGTTTTGAGTTCATGATAGCCATGTTATAGAGATGAAACTGAAACACAGAGTGGCTTTCAAAGGTTGAGGAAGAAATGTGGCACAAGCAACTGAATCCAGAAATTGTTGATGTTGATGTAGTATGTGCAATTGCTGGGCTAAAATCTAGAAGCCTTTAGGGTAAAATAAAGACCATGTGATGGTCTCCAGCCTAAGTACAAGGAACAGAGGTAGGAAAAAAACACACCAAGTGTATGTGGTAAACTTGCAAGGTTTCTCTACTCAGATGGAGCATCTAAAATCTCCCTAAAATAGCCAGATGGTTACCATTGATGTAAGCTGATTTGGTGGGAGACTGGAGAATGATAGGGAATGTGATAATGAGTTTAAAATCTCTCTGCACTCATCCTTGTTTTACATATTTATAATGTGCACATCACAGGTCTCTGGATGCCGAAGATGACTGATTTTTTCATAAAGAGAACTTGTCAGGCGGATTAGCTGAGAAAGGCTCTCAAGACTGTTCAGCTGAGAAAAATTGAAGAAATTTTCTTTGATCCTGGAGGATATCATAACAGCCTGCTATGATGTGAATGTGCCTCCCCACTGCCCAATAATTCAGCCATGACTAGCATAGTACTATCAAAAGCCAAGGAGTTTTGAAAGTGATTGGACTATAAGTTCATTCAATTAACCAATTAGGTTAGGTGTCCTCATCCTAAACATGTTTGATCAAGAAAGAAATTCCCTATTTTGCTTCTGTCTTCTACCACTTAAGGAAGACATAGCAACAATTCCCTCATCAGATATTAGTACCTTTATTTTTGACATTTCAGTGTGAGATAAATCTGAATTCTTGATGCATTACTAGGTTAGTTGTCTATGGTTTTAACCTCAGAGACAAGAAGGAAATGTGCACTAGATAGCTGTAGTGTTGCTGTAATATATCCTAAGGATGTGCATGTGGCTGTAGAGTAAAGAAACAGGTGGAGGCTAAGAAAAGTCCTTTGTTGTTAGGCAGATCATTCAGAGTGAAAATGTTTGTAAGAAAAAAAAACTATAAAGAATACCTTGTTCTTTTTTTTTCATTTATTTAAGTTGCATTCTGATAGCAGCCCCTTTCTCTTCCCCACCCAGTCCTACTCTCCCACCCTCTTTCCCTTCTCCCTCCTCTCCTTCTCCTCAGGTGAGGGGAACCCCCTTTCCATATCAGCCCACCCCAGTTCATCAAGTCGGATCAGGGCTAAGAGTGTCCTCTTCCACTGAGGTCAGACAAGGCAGCCCAGCTAGAGTAAAGTGTTGCACAAACAGGCAACAATGTCTATGTCAGAGGCAGTCTCCACCCTGTTCTTATTAGATTACAAAGGGCCAATAAGAGGTCTGTTGGTGCAAATATGAATAGTAAAAACCATTTCTAATGAGCTTACAGATAGAAACAGAAGGCATGAATGCAGAAACCATAGAAATGTCATCTATAACACAACTCCTAAAACTCAGCTCAGTTATGTACATTTCCTAAGGTTTTATGGGAAACAGAAACAGAAGCTATGAATAAGGATACTTGGTGGATGAAATCTAAGCTCTCCAGGTTACCGTGTAAGACTTCTCTTCTTTAGCTGTAGTAAAATAGAAGATGAGAAAAATAAAGATTTAAAGATGGAAGTAATAATCTATAGAGAAAGAAAGTTAAAGGTAAAGAGTTGGAAAAGTGGCAGACTGCTTGTGTAAGAATTAAAAAGTATATTCAGTATAAATGATCAATGGTATGTTAATAAGGAAATAGTGGAGTTTAATAGGAAAAGAAAAAAGCTAAATAAAACAATAGGAAGATGATCTCAAAACATTTTGGAGATACAGTGCGGCTTCCTCACTCATCTCACATCTAGAGTGTTAAGGATGGCTTGTAGTGAAGAGACTGTCATTTGTGAAAACTAAAAATCAGTTCCCAGAGTATCACAAGCCTCTGTTTTCTGCTATCTGGTGCATTGCTCAAATGAACCTAGGTCAACTCTGGCTACTGTTACAGGAGCCACAAGTGGAGAGATTTTAGACGTTCATGGTGCTACTGCTGTAAACTTCTAATTTATAACAAGGAAATATGGCTACTTTCATATGACAAGAATAGGATCATAGAACCTCCAAACCTCAGGGTGAATCTCTAGAGCGATTTCTATTTACAGGTTAGTGGAGCATTGGGTTTGACCCATCCTTCTCTATACCGAATGGTAGATGATAGATATCTTTTATGGTTTGACCATAAAATTTTCTTCATGGGCTCACATGCTGAATGGTTGCAATCCATCCAAACATTATTCTTTTAGAAGAGGCTAAAAACAACTTTGTAGTTTCTAACTGGAAGAAGTAAGCCACAGGCATTATGTCTATGAAGGTTATCTGCACCTGATCTGGTTTTTTTCCCTCTCTACTTCTTGGCTGCCATGAAACTTCAGCCACATGCTTTCACCATCTTCATGTTCTGCATTTCCTCAAGCTCAAAGAAAATATATGCAACTTTACTAGAACCTAGACCCCTGAAATTAAGAGGCAAACTAGATCCATCTTAAATATTGTTTCTCTTGGGTGTTGTCAGAAAGAAGTCTTTCTGACACAGAAAATTGATTCTGAGGATTTGTGTACTGTGATAAAGTGTGAAAGATTATAAGATTCAAAGGTTGTGACGGGTTGCTGTGAAATATGACAAAGTTATTGCTCCCTTGAACTCAGCTGTTTGGTAGCATGATGGGTTGGGAGGCACAGAAGGTTGCATCTCTAGCACAGGAGATATTAATTGTCAGTTACAGAATCAATTTATGTTGGTGGTATGACCTCTGGTGGGTTTGTCATGCTCCACTAAAAGGGATAATAAATATAATATAATATAATAATATAATATGTACGTATATAATGTTGGGACGAGGCATTGAGGCATTAGCAAGATGGATTTTAACAAAAAATTGCAGACATATGTGAAAATTTAAAAGAATAAGCATGAATGAAAAAGAAACTGACTTTTGGTTCAGAATCTTGAAAGTGGATCATGAGTTTCAAAACGTGTGAGGAAGGTACCAAGAAAAAGATAATGTTGGAAATACATATGTATAGGCATTTTGTGGGATGCTCAGAAAGCCAGGATGTAAATAGTAATTAATACTCACGGTAAAGACTAGGTTAATGAAGTTTCAGATGAGAGTAAGAACATTATTAAAAACTTGACTAGAACATATCTGTTTTTTTTTTTTTACTGTGGTAGGAAGAGAGAGAGAGAGACAGAGACAGAGAGAGAGGAAAGAAGCAAAGAGAAAAAAGGAAGGAAGGAACGTAGGAAGGAAGGAAGAAAGGAAAGAAGGAAAGAAGAAAGAAAGAAAGAAAGAAAGAAAGAAAGAGAGAGAGAGAGAGAGAAAGAAAGAAAGAAAGAAAGAAAGAAAGAAAGAAAGAAAGAAAGAAAGAATGAAAGAAAGAAAGAAAGAAAAAGGAAAAAAGGATTGTGAGTAGAAGCGTAGAAGTACATGCCTTTTATCCTAGCACTTGGGAGGCAGAGGCAGGTAGATCTCTGTGAGTTCAAGGCCAGCATGGTCTTCAGAGTGAGTTCCTGTATGAGTAGAGCCACATAATGATATCTTGTCTCAAAAGAAGACAAAACAAAACTAAAATCAATTGAACAAAAGACCTTTTTCTATTCCATGAGATATTGTGGAGGGTAGAGTTTAAACAAGATATACTATTTTGTAAGAAATCTCAAATAATCTCAGCATTCAGGCTACTCAATAGTTGTTTCCAGCTGGTCTTTGTCACATGCATAGTGGGGATTAGGAGCAAAACGCAGATCAATAGGAAAGGGGTCTTGAGCACGTTAAGAACTGGCCAGGTTCTACCCAATACAAGCTCAAGATATTAAAAGATTTTGTTTGGAGATGACAGTTCAGAATTGTGTTTCTAAGTGAGAGTACCTAGGGAAGTATTTCTTCTTCAATCACATAAGTATTCTAAAGTTTCTGGGACCATGGTCTGAAAGGGTGGACTGGGACTGGAAAGTTTTCTCAATGGTTAGGAGCACTTGTATTTTCAAAGGACATAGTTTCACTTCCCAGCACCCACCTGGAAGTTCACAACTGCCTCTTATTCCAATTCCAGGGGGTGGATACCCTCTTCTGACCTTTGAAAGTATCAGACACACACCACATGTGGTACACATGCAAACATGCAGGCAATACATTCGTGTAAGTAACATAAAATAATCTTTTTTGTTTTTTTTTTTATTTTTTTCAAGACAGGGTTTCTCTGTGTAGCCCTGGCTATCCTGGTCTCACTTTGTAGACCAGGCTAGCCTCAAACTCACCAAGTTCTGTCTGCCTCTGCCTCCCGAGTGCTGGGATTAAAGGTAAGTGCCAACACTTCCAGGCAATAAATGAATCTTTAAAGATTAAATTGTATAGAACGAGCTACTGTTTGAGCTGATGGAAAAACACTACAGTCCTCCACATGTTGCTGTTATTATAGAAATGAGGAAAGAAAGAATTTAGGGTCATGAAAGCTTCCAACTAGATTTTTCAAATATACATGGGAGGCCACAGAATACCTAGTAGTATCAAAATTGCAATGGGGAACCTATAGGAGGGGGATACTTCAAGCTGTGAGATTGAGGCCAAAGATCAAGTTTAGACTCTAGAGTGTTACAGTTGCTGAGAACATCAAATGCCTGCCAGGGAAAGCCATAGGCAGTGAGCACAGGCAACTCTAGATAGGGAGAAGGTAGGGTATAGCTTGAAGAGCTTCACATGGTTTTGGAATTCTGTAGTCCTTAAGATCTCATACCACATAACATTGTGCTGTAGGCTCTGTATATTGCCATTTAGTATTTGGATCACGGGATTTGAGTCTTGTGTTGGTTCACTGCTTTATTTTCAGCTCTGCTCATTTTTGTGTTGGAATGCATGTTCTATACTCATTGTGTATTAAACGTATATGATTTTCTTTTTTAATATTTATTTATTACTTCAGGTTACCTCTCCATCTCAGTGCCCTATTTCTGCCCCTCCCAGTACCACCCTCCCACCCTCTCCACCCTATCCCTTCCATCCTACTCCTCTGGAGTTGTGTGTCCCTACATAACAGTCCCCCCCCCCAGTTCAGCCATCATATGAGGGCCAAGAGCCTCCTCATACACTGGGGGTCTACAAGGCAGCACCAGAAATGAACTCACACACCTATGGTCACTTAATTTTTGACAAAGAATCCAAAACCGTACAATCGAAAAAGGACAGCATCTTCAACAAATGGTGCTGGTCCAACTGGATGTCTACATGTAAAAGAATGAAATTAGACCCATACTTATCACCTTGTACAAAACTTAAGTCCATGTGGATCTAGGACCTTAACATAAGGTCAGACACACTAAATCTACTAGAAGAGAAAGTGGGGAAAAGGGGGAAAGCCTGGAACTCATCGGCACAGGTGACAACTTCCTGAACAGAACACCAACAGCTCAGGATCTAAGACCAACAATCAATAAATGGGACCTCATGAAACTGAAAAGCTTCTGTAAGGCAAAAGACACTGTCATTTGAACAAAAAGGCAACCTACAGATTGGGAAAAAATCTTCACCAACCCCATATATGATTTTCTTTGTGAATCTCAGAGTCACACTGAAACTGCACATGAGCCTTAAAGGACATCTTGGACTTACATTCATAAGCATGATCGTTACTGGTAAGACAGACTATAAATATTAAATGCTCTCATAGGTTTACATGCTGAAGATTTAATTTTCTCTCTAGTAGTATTACTTTTTTCTGTGTTCTAGAAGCTTTATGATGTACCTACCTTGCAGATGCATAGCAGCAACAAGTTTAAAGGATATTTTGTTATGTCCCATCTCATTCTAGCTTCTTGGCTATCATGAGGTGAGTAGCCTTTGCAATATGCTGTTGTTGCCATGGTAATCTATCTTTCTGTAAGTCTAAAACAATGGATCTAGCTGACCTTATACAAAATCCATTGACACCTTAAGGAAAATTAATCCTTCATCCTTTTAATTGTTTCCCTCAGGTGTTTGACTCAGTGATGACAAGACCCTTCATTATATACCATTATCCCTTGAAAAGTTACACAGTTCTCAATGTATGGAAGTTGAAATATGCCTATTTCCAGAAAAGATACAGAAACTGGACAGCCTGAAATATTCAGACCTCAGAGTTGGCACCTGTGCATATGGAGAATGAAAATAGACCTTAAAGGGAGCTTTCTCAAAGCTCAAATTACATTGTTTGACTTGTTGGGTTTTAGAGTTACTTTAGAACTGATATTTATTCCATCTTTTGTTGTGCTCACTTTGAAATCAGAATATTTAAGTTATACTTTCCATCATTGTGTTTTGAAGATACATAGCTTACTTGATTTTAGAAGCTTCTGTCTGGAGAGAAATAACATCAACATGAATCATTCCTGAGCTCTCATTCGTGTAGACAATATATAGACAGTGTTTAGGATATATACTTCAAACATTATATTAGAATAAGTTTAGATTTTTCAGGGATATTTAAATTTTAAAATGTATTTTTATGTGGAGAGGACATGCTTTTGGATGCTACAATCAGAGTGTTGTGGTTTGAAGAAGTCTCCTCTAAAACTTCAGTATTGCTCACAGACAGTGCTCTGAGTTTGACCTTTAGGTGGTGAGTAGACACAAAGTTTTCCTCATATTGGATGATATGAGATCATGTTTCCTCATAAAAAAGAGTGATGGGGTGAATGGGTATGTTAAGGGACTTGCCTTCCTTTGTCCTATATCTCCAACCATGGAAAGAAGCTACAAAAACGTCTTTTTTCATTCCTTGGTCCTTGGTTTTTCAGTGTAAAAGAAGGAAGAACTTATCTGCTTCCAAGTTTTGTCCTTTTTGGACAGAAGTCTGTCTACACTACAGTTGAAGCAAGGGGTTTTTCTTGCCAAGAGAATGGCTTACCACCAATTCAATCATCTCCCACTGGAGATTCTTCGATGCTCATCTTCTACTTGGAGTAGAATAGGGGGTGCTGTCAGGAGCTGACATGTCTCGATATCAAAAAATCTTAAGTTAAAAAAACATCTTTGAATGCCATATTCTGCAGATCTCTTGAGGTTTTTGAAGATGCCTTATCTATCTCTTTTTTTAAATACCTTATTTTTTTTCTTCAAGTTACATCTCAGTCACAAACCCTTCCCTATTCCCCCTTCCTATCCCGCCATTCCACCCTCTTCCCCCCAGCAGTTTCCCCTTTCAGTCCAACAGATGGTTCTTTCTCTTATAACAGTAAATACTATATAAAACAACAGATATAAATATGCCACATTTATGAGAGTTAAATGGCCCAGTATACCTTCCCAATGTCCAGTTAATACATATTTGGCCCCTGACTTTAACATTCTACTATCTAACCATCAACATGAGTTTAAAGGTCTATATCTGACTCAACATTCATACTAACTTGCAACACACTTTTATGAGTATCTTCTTAGATCTATAACACCCTCTTGATTTCTAAACAACTCAAAATTTAACTATGAGACTCTAGCTGTCTATTCTTCAACCACCTCAGAGACCTGAGAGGGATAAATATATCTGCTTATATAGGAAGTGCAGGGCCTGCAGCTTCCAAAACTAAGAAATGAC
>CAJQZJ010032944.1:2574224-2595761 GCA_907164525.1 Lophiomys imhausi
CATTATTTGGACTGAAAGGGAGAGCTGTTGGGGGGAAAAATAAATACCTTAAACTAAAAAAAAAAAAAAAAAAAAAAACCTAAGGAAATCCTGCCGTGATGTGTTCATTTGTTCTAGACAGCCTTTCAACATATATACAGCTCTCAGAAAGCTTTCCTTTTTTTGTCAGAGAAAACATAAAGGAATAGATTTTTTTTTAATGGAATAGTTTGGAAAAGAACAGTATGTAAAAATATTGTGTTCCAACATGGTGAGTATCCTGGAGTATTACTGACAAACTCAGATTTTATATCTTTACTCCTATTGGTTTTATCACTTAGTATCCTTCTTTATTCTTTCTGTTTCTTCTTAATTCCATTGTCTTATATTGACCTGTTAGTTTAAATCCCACCATGTTACTGATAATTTCTATGATGAATTCTCATAACTCAATGCCTAGCGACATTTTCCTGTTGCATTTATTTATGACATAATGATAATATAAATTTTATTACCAGTTAATGCTGGAATTTCTCACATTTTTAAAGTTTATACAGCATTTCTCTCCTAATGTTATGGAAAACTCACAGATGTCCTGATGCATTAAATAAATTTGGAATCCCAGGGATCACTCACTAATTTTGATTTTTCAAACTATTCTCAGATGGAGTATATGCTACAGTATGTGAAATGTAATAGAAATTGCACTCAAAATAATCATGTTTGAAACTAGACTCTTAGGTGTTTAGAACTGACAAGTATCCCAGATTATATTTGTGGCAAATATTTGTGAAAACTGAGTTCCAAAGACATTATTCTTATTTGCTCTGTATATACTTCACAAATTTCAACAGGGAGCAGAAAACTGAAATAATAGGTGAGTATATTCAAAATAAATTACAAATAATGACAAAATACATAAATGTAATGTCAATGGTAATCCATAAAATTTAACAAACATGAACCAAAATTGTACTTCTTGACAGGTATATAAAAAGCCAAATATGTTAGACTGAAAGGCTCTCTTTATCTGACAAATGAAGTACCATATTCTTGCAAATGAGCAAATAAATATGTCACAAAATGAGCCATGTGCCATTTATAGACCCAAAAGTATCAATCAATTTGGGTATCTTTACTTCGATTTTATTAGTTCTATGAAGTAGACATCATTTCTCTCTCTCTCTCTCTCTCTCTCTCTCTGTCTCTCTCTCTCTCTCTCTCTCTCTCTCTCTCTCTCTCTCTCCAGATTAAGATTTGTTGTCTCTGAAAGTTTAAAGAGGAAGGAATATTTGTTTTTATTCATAAAGTAAAGCCAGGTCTTTCATGTAAGTATATCTACCTTGGAACCAAAATAGAGTTTGTATGCATCAAAACTTGGTGTTGTTGTTCTGAACCTAATTCTGAAAACCAAAAGGTAGGGAAGAAAGGAATACTACGAGTGAGGGACATGAAAGAAGGGAGGGGAGAGGCAGGAACAGGTAGAATGGAGAAGGAAGGAGGAAAAGGAATGTTTTTTTTTATAAGTACTTTATTTTTTTTTCAAGTTACATCTCAGTCACAAACCCTTCCCTATTCCCCCTTCCTGTCCCACCCTTCCACCCTCTTCCCCCCCCCAACAGCTTCTTTTTTCATTCCAACAAATTGTTCTTTCTCTTATAACAGTAAATTCTATACAAAACAGCAGAATTAAATATGCCACATTTATGAGAGTTAAATGGCCCAGTATACCTTCCCAATGTCCAGTTCATACATATTTGGTCCCTGACTTTAACCTTCTACCTTCTAACCATCTCCATGAGTTTAAAGTTCTATAACTGACTTAGTTTTCATACTAACTTGCATCACCATTATAAACATCTTCTTAGAACTAGAATGCCCTCTTGATTCCTAAACAACTCAAAATTTAGCTATGAGACTCAAGCTGTCTATTCTTCAACCACCTCAGAGAGCTGAGAAGGATAAATATATCTGCTTATATAGGAATTGCAGGGCCTGCAGCTTCCAATACTAAGAAATGACAAACCAGTGACTACCTGGACAGTTCCCATTTTCTCTCCATACATTCCAGCATCAGTCTTCAGCCTTTTGGTCCTGTTTATCTGACAGACATTTATTGTAGAGCAGGGATTGTGAAGGACTAACCTACCCTGTCTTGGCAGAGCTAGGCTGTCGACTTCCCTGCTACCAAGTTTTGTCCTTTTTGGACAGCAGTCTGTCTGCAGTTGAAGCAAGGAGTTTTTACATGCCAAGAGATAGGCTTGCCACTAATTCAACCATCTCACACTGGAGATTCTTCGATGCTTTTCTTCTACTTGGAGTAGAATAGCGGGTGCTGTCAGGAGCTGATATGTCACGATATCAAAAAAAAAAATCTTAATTTAAGACCACATCTTTGAATGCCATATTCTGCAGATCTCTTGGGGTTTTTGAAGATGCCCTATCTATCTCTTGTATTTAGATAAGCAAATGTTGTCTCTTAACAACTTGATTACTGAGGTAGCTTAGAGAATATATGTGATAGACTGTCTTAGTAGCTAACAAGGTGACATGAATGCATGACTAGGAGTTTGCTTTTCTTAACTATCCTAAACAGCTTAAGACGGTTGGTATCAAGAGGCCAGAGCTTCACATTTTATTAAGTATCTCTAGGTACGATACCATTAGGAAGCGTTACCTTAAATTTTGTATCAATATACAAAGATCTATTCAAATGTGGCTAAATATACTCTTAATTTTGTATCAATATACAAAGATCAATGCCTATGTGGCCCAATACAATCTTAATATTGCGTCCATATACAAGGGTCAATACCATTGTGGCCAACTATAATCTTAATTTTGTATCAATATACAAATATCAATACCGACGTAGACCAATACAATCTTATTTTTGCACAATAAACAATGGTCAATACCACTTTAGCCAAATATACTATTAATTTTGTATCAATATACAAGGGTATAAGGGCATATTCAATAATGTGACCTTTCTTCTTGATCCTTCCTGTGCTGTCTATGTCTCAATTTTTCTCAAGTCCGTGCATTCCTACATAGGAGATAAAGAAGGATACAGAAAAGGGAAAGAAGGAATACCCTGGGTCTAACCTCCAAAACCCATTAAACAGGACCATTTAACAACTTGTAATCTCTTCCCCTAAATAACAGAGTTTTCAGTTGTCCTTCAAATAACCGAAAAAAGGGGGGGGCAGAGAAACACCCTCCCCACCCTCTGGGTATGGGACATAGCTCTCTTAAAATCACTTCCTGCTGATTTGGGTTGTAGTAAACCTGTTTGGGGCCCAAACAAAAATGGAAAAATGGTGAAAAATGTTAATACAATCCTTTTATGTTCAGTCCTTCTGTTCTCAGCTGTTTAGATGTCCTAAGGAGTTTGTAGGCAGAAGCTGAACTTCCAGGCTTTACTGAGGTTCTGGCTGGGGCATTGTGTAGAGCTGAACGGTCTTAGCGATATTGAGTTGTTGTGGTTGTAGGCTTTTGATGGAGACAGCTATTGAGGGAGTCTGTCAGGCTGAATCATCTGGGTCACTCGTCTTCTTTTGGTGTCTGATTCTGATTTCTGCTGAGGTTTCTGTTGTCCAGTTGTCCCTGGGTTCCTTGAATGGATGCTTTGATTCTCCTGGAAAGATAAGAACAGAGCCCTGCCCTATTCCTCACTCAGGGACAATCGCCCTCTTTTTTTGGGGGGGGTAGGTAATATTTCTCCTGAAGCAAATTTGGTTTTTGACAATATATAAAGTGTTATCTTTCAATCTGGTTTAAAGAAGAAATTATTTTGTTATTTTGGAGCTAAACCAACTTTAGTGTATATATTTTGAGGTCTCGAAGGACAATTTGTTTGTGTTGTGTGGGCCTTTTGTAAGTAGCTTTTAAACTTAGGTCCTTCCAAATCCTATGTGTGTGTCTCTGCATTCTAATTATTGGGATCCGAGACCTGTGGTTCACATCTAAGGGGATTAAAGATGTGTTCCAACACTCCTGGATAGAAGTTTTTCTTTATTTAGAGTTTGTTTTGTATCAGGCTGACCTTGAGCTCTGAGATCTGCCTGTTTCTGTCTCTAGTGTGTTGGGGTTAAGGGTGTACTCTTCTTGAATGATGGGATTAAGGGTGTGTACCCTCACCACCCTTTTCCGTGTAACTCTAGAATTTATAAGTCCACTAACTCTATGGTGCTCCTCCTGTCTCTGATGAAGTTAAAGGCATGGGTTAACACCACATTTCTCCTGTATTTTACCTTAGCTCTACGTTTTTTGGACACTTGGAGGTTCATAAAACCAGGTTGAATGGTTGTGTCCTTTATTTTATTTACAGTGTTTTAACGTTGTTACCTGCTTTTTTTTTTTTAATTAGTAAATCTACTTGTTTGTTGCTACAGGTTACATCCTTGACATATTGTCTTCTTTTCCTGCTTCCCAGCCCCACCCTCCCATGCTCTACTCCCTGACCCTTCCATCTTGATCCTCTGAGATGGAGTGTCCCTGCATACTAGTCTCTCACCACAGATCAGGAGTCATATGAGGGCTGAGGGCCTCTTCATACACCTGGGGTCTACGAGGCAGTACTGCCAGTGAAAGGTGTCTCCTTGCTACAGGGGGGAAACTAAAAAAAAAAAAAAACAATAGACACACAAACCCACAAAAACAAAGAACAACCACAAAAAAAGAGAGGAAAAAGAAAGAGAAAAAAGATGGAAAGGAAAAAGAAAAAGAAATGAAAAGAAAAAAGAAATTTATGTCCATGTTCCTTTTGGTGTGTTGGTTGTAGTACAGATATCCTGTACGATATAGCTAAAATCCTACTATAAGTGAATAGATGCCATGTGCATCCTTCTGAGTCTGGGTTAGCTCACTCAGGATGAACTTCTCTAGATCCATCCATTTGGTTGCAAATTGCATGATTTCATTGTTTCTTATAGCTGAGTAATATTCCATTGTATAGATGTACCACAATTTTTTAATCCATTTTTCAGTTGAGGGACATCTGGGTTGTTTCCAGTTTCTAGCTATTACAAATAAGGCTGCTATGAACATAGATGAGGAGACTTCCCTATGTCTCCGTGAGAGGTCCTTTGGGTGTATACCCAGAAGTGGTATGGCTGGGTCCTGAGGCAAATTTATTCCAAGGTTTCTAAGATACCTTCAGACAGACCTGCAAGGTGGTTGCACAAGTCTGCACTCCCACCAGCAATGGAGGAGGGTTCCCCTTTCTCCACACCCTCGCCAGCATGTGCTGTCATTTGAGATCTTTATCTTAGCCATTCTGACAGGTGTGAGATGGAATCTCAGAGTCGTCTTGAGTTGCATTTCTCTGATGATTAAGGATGTTGAGCATTTCTTCAGGTGACTCTCGCCATTAGGGATTCCTCCTTTGTGAATTCTCTATTTAGCTCCATCTCCCATTTTTTGATTGGATTATTTGGTTTCTTGGCATTTAGTTTCTTGAGTTCTTTGTAGATTTTAGATAATAGCCCTCTATCAGATGTGGGGTTGGTGAAGATTTTCTCCCAGTCTGTTGGTTGCCATTTTGTTCGAATGACGGTGTCCTTTGTTTTACAGAAGCTTTTCAGTTTCATGAGGTCCCATTTATTGATTGTTGATCTCAGGTCCTGAGCTGTTGGTGTTCTGTTCAGGAAGTTGTCACCTGTGCCAATGAGTTCGAGGGTTTCTCCTACTTTTTCTTCTAGTATCTTTAGTGTGGCCGGACTTACGTTAAGGTCTTTGATCCATTTGGAATTAAGTTTTGTACAAGGTGATAGGTATGGGTCTAATTTCATTCTTTTGCAAGTGGACATCCAGTTGGACCAGCACCATTTGTTGAAGATGCTGTCCTTCCATTGTGCGGTTTTGGCTTCTTTGTCAAAGATTAGTTGGCCATAGGTGTGTGGGTCCATGTTTGGGTCTTCAATTAGATTCCATTGATCCACTGGTCTGTTTCTATACCAGTACCATGCTGTTTTTATTACTGTTGCTCTGTAGAACAGCTTGAAATCTGGGATGGTGATACCTCCAGATGCTTTTTTTATTGTACAGGATTGATTTAGCTATTCTGGGCTTTTTGTTGTTCCATATGAAGTTGAGTATAGCTTTTTCCAAGTCTATAAAGAATTATGTTGGTATTTTGATAGGAATTGCATTGAATCTATATGTTGCTTTTGGTAGAATAGCCATTTTTATTATGTTGATCCTACCTATCCATGAGCATGGGAGATCTTTCCATCTTCTAAATGCCTCTTCCATTTCTTTCTTCAGGGGCTTGAAGTTCTTGTTATATAGGTCCTTTACTTGCTTGGTTAGAGTTACCCCCAGGTATTTTATATTGTTTGTGGCTATTGTGAAGGGGGTTGTTTCCCTTATTTCTTTTTCGGTATGCTTATTTGTTGTATAAAGAAGGGCTTCTGATTTTTTTGAGTTAATTTTGTATCCAGCCACCTTGCTGAAGTTGTTTATCAGCTGTAAGCGTTCTTTGGTGGAGTTTTTGGGGTCGCTTATGTATACTAACATATCATCTGCAAATAGGGATAATTTGACTTCTTCATTTCCAATGTTTATCCCTTTGATTTCCTTTAGTTGTCTTATTGCTCTAGCAAGGACTTCAAGTACTATATTGAAGAGATATGGTGAAAGTGGACATCCTTGTCTTGTCCCTGAGTTTAGAGGAAATGCTTCAAGCTTCTCTCCATTTAATTTGATGTTGGCCCCTGGCTTGCTGTATATTGCCTTTATTATTTCTAGGTACGGTCCTTGTATGCCCGTTCTCTCCAGGACTTTTAGCATGAAGGGGTGTTGGATTTTGTCAAATGCTTTTTCTGCATCTAGCGAGATTATCATGTGGTTTTTTTCTTTCATCTTGTTTATATGGTGAATTACATTGATAGACTTTCATATATTGAACCATCCCTGCATTCCTGGGATGAAGCCTACTTTATCATGATGTATGATATTTTTGATGTGTTCTTGAATTCGGTTTGCTGGTACTTTATTAAGTATCTTTGCATCTATGTTCATGAGGGAGATTGGTCTGAAGTTCTCTTTCTTTGTTGGGTCTTTGTGTGGTTTAGGAATCAGAATGACAGTGGCCTCATAGAATGAGTTTGGTAGTGTTCTTTCTGTTTCTATGTGGTGGAAGAGTTTGAAGAGTAATGGTGTTAGCTCCTCTTTGAAAGTCCGGTAGAATTCCGTGCTAAAGCCATCTGGCCCTGGGCTTTTTTTGGTTGGGAGATTATTAATGACTGTTTCTATTTCCTTAGGGGTTATTGGGCTGTTTAAGCTGTTAATCTGATTTTGATTTAGTTTTGGTAGGTGGAATTTATCGAGAAAATTGTGTATTTTGCTTAGGTTTTCAAATTTGGTGGAGTAGAGATTTTTAAAGTAGGACCCGAATATTTTCTGGATCTCCTCGATGTCTGTTGTTATTTCTCCCTTTTCATTTCTGATTTTTTGATTTGGGTTCTTTCTCTTTGCCTTTTAGTTAATTTGGCTAGGGGTCTGTCTATTTTGTTGATTTTCTCGAAGAACCAACTCTTGGTTTCATTGATTCTTTGTATAGTTCTTTTTGATTCTAAGTTGTTGATTTCAGCCCTAAGTTTGATGATCTCCTGCCTTCTGCTCCTCTTGGGCGTGTTTGTTTCTTTTTTTTCCAATTCACCCAGTTTAGCTGTTAATTCACTAATATGATCTGTCACAATTTTCTTTTTGAATGCACTTAGTGCTATGAACTTTCCTCGTAGCACAGCTTTTATTGTACCCCATAGGTTTGGGTATGTTGTGTCTTCATTGTCGTTGGATTTTAAGAAGTCTTTGATTTCCTTCTTTATTTCTTCCCTGACCCAGTGGTCATCCAGTAAGGAGCTATTCAATTTCCATGTGTGTATAGGCTTTCTGTTGATTCTTTTGTTGTTGAAGACCAGCTTTATTCCATGGTGGTCTGATAAGATACAAGGTGTTATTTCAATTTTCTTGTATCTGTTGAGGCTGTCTTTGTGTCCAACTATATGGTCGATTTTGGAGAAGGTTCCGTGGGGTGCTGAGAAAAAGGTGTATTCCTTTGTGTTTGGGTGAAACGTTCTGTAGATGTCTGTTAGGTCTGTTTGTTTCATGGTCTCTGTTAGACTCAATATTTCTCTGTTTGTCTTCTGTCTTGATGATCTGTCCATTGTTGTGAGTGGGGTGTTGAAGTCTCCCACTACTAATGTGTTGTGATCGATGTGCGATTTACGTTTTAGAAGTGTTTCTTTTACAAAAGTAGGTGCCTTTGTATTTGGGGCATAGATGTTCAGTATTGAGATTTCCTCTTGATGAATATTCCCTTTAATAAGTATATAATGCCCTCTTTGTCTTTTTTCATTAACTTCAGTTGGAAGTCTGTTTTGTTTGATATTAGGATGGCTACTCCAGCTTGCCTTCTGGGTCCATTTGCTTGGAAAACCTTTTCTCAGCCCTGTACTCTGAGGTAGTGACTATCTCTGGTAGTGAGATGTGTTTCTTGTATGCAGCAAAGGGACGGATCTTGCTTGCGGATCCACTCTGTAAATCTGTGTCTTTTTATTGGGGAGTTGAGACCATTGATGTTGATGGATATTAGTGACCTGGGGTTGTTGTTTCCCATTAGTTAGGTATAGGTGATGGTCCTGTGTCTCTTTTGGTTTCGTTGCTGAGGGGTTTTCTATTCCCTTTGTTTTCTTGGGTGAAGTTTTCTTCTCTGGGATGGAATTTTCCTTCTAGGATTTTCTATAGGGCTGGGTTTGTGGGGAGATATTTTTTAAATTTGATTTTGTCATGGAATATCTTGTTTTCTCCATCTATGTTGATAGAGAGTTTTGCTGGTTATAGTAGTCTCGCTGGGCACCTATGATCTCTCAGGACTTGTAGGATATCTGCCCAGGCCCTTCTAGCTTTTAAAGTTTCTGAGGAGAAGTCAGGTGTAATTCTGATGGGTTTGCCATTGTATGTGACTTGGCCTTTTTCTCTTACAGGTTTTAATATCCTTTCTTTGTTCTGTACATTTGGTGTTTCAATTATTATGAGGCGAGAGGAGTTTCTTTTCTGATCTAATCTGTTCGGTGTTCTGTAAGCCTCTAGGATTTTTATTGGCATCTTTTTTTTTTTTTCAGGTTTGGGAAGTTTTTTTCTATGACTTTGTTGAAGATATTTCCTGGACCTTGGAGACGGGAGTCTTCTCTTTCCTCTATGCCTATGATTCTTAGGTTCCGTCTTTTCATTGAGTCCTTGATTTCTTGGATGTTGTGGGTGAGAGATTTGTTTAGCCTTCTCATTTTCTTTGGATATTGTACTGATTTCTTCCATCGAATCTTCCATGCCTGAGATCCTGTCTTCCATCTCTTGCATCCTGTTGTTGATACTCGCATCCATAGTTCCTGTTCTCTTCCCTTGGTTCTCCACTTCCTCTTTTAACTCTGACTGTGTTTTCTTTATTGTTTCTATTTCTATTTTCATGTCTTGTATGGTATTGTTCGTTTTGTACATTTCCTTCTCCAGCTTACTTGTTTTTGTCTGAAAATCTTTCATTGCTTTGTCTTTTTCCTGTTCAAGCTCTGTCACCTTGGCTTGGAGCTCTTTAATGGTATTGTTCGTTGTTTTGGCTTGTAAAATTGTGGCTTCTTTGAATTCCTTCATAGATTTAAGTTCTTCTTTCAGGGACTCTATCACTTTCCATAATGCAGAATTGTCAATGTTTTCATGTGTTTCTGTTGGTGTGAGGTCATCCGAATTGGATGAGCTAGGATAATTCTGCTTTGTTGGAGTCATATTTCCTTGAATTCTATTTTTTTCTTGGACCCTTGGCCATGTGTGTGTGTTTAGCTGTCTGTTCTTGTTGTTTTCTGTGTTTGGATCCACAGGGGATGCTTTGGTGAAGGAGTCGAATTGCTTGGCTATCTGTCCTTGCTTACACAGGGTCACTGTGGTTTTAATAGCCTGAATCGTTGTGAGCTGCTGCAGCCTATTCCCAGGTAGTGAATAATGGTCCAGGATTGTTACACTGCTCCCAATTCAGACTTCTCTGTTTTGCACACTGAGTGATCAGCCTTCAATGGTTCTAATGGTATGTACCTGTTTGCCCAGGCACAGATTTTGTGGGCTTTGTTTGTCGTCATGGAGGCCGACAGGGCCCGGCTCCACACCTAATGTGTCTGGGTTTACCTGAATACAGCTATGGTCCCCTGGCTTCTGGTTACCCACTAGGCTTCTCCGCCACAGGCCTGGCCGCTTCCCTCCCTATCTGCTCCGCCTTGGGTGGGCGGAGCTTCGGCGCCTCCCACCTGCTGAACCGGCCTCCCGCCCTAGCTGCTTTGCCGTGGTTGGGCGGAGCTTCGGCCCCTCCCACCAGCGACCCCTTCCCTCCCCACCTGCTCTGCCCGCTCACCTTCCGCTCCTGCTTGAGCGGCTGTGGATCTCCCGCTGAGCTCCCTTTTTCTACGTCTCGAAAAAACAAACAAACAAACAAAAAAAACCACAATACTTCAACTATTCTGCAAAATTTCCTAAATAGTTATAAGGTCTTCCTAAGGTATGGGAAGCCCAGTTGTCTAGTGGGCGATAGCCATGTGGCCTTTGATTCTGCCTGCTGTGTGTTGGGATCGATCTTACCAGGCGCCTCTCCAAATGGGAGTTCCCGAATCCCAGATTTAGTGGCTTCCGTGTCTGCGAGAGATGGAGGAGAGCCTTGCCCTGGGACTTTTAACAGTCCCTTGGGAGCTGTGCCTGTTCCCGGATGGGCCAGACCCTCCGGTTTTTGCACAGTGTCTCACAACTCTGTGTTTTCTATGGCTCTTCTCTCCCACATTCAAAATGCATCCGTGCAGTTCGCCGCCATCTTGGCCTCCCCGGAATGTTTTTTTTTTTTTTTTTTTAAATAAATATTTAGTTTAAGTTTTCAGTCTGTTCCAAACATTAGAGAACCCAATATGATTGTTGTGGGAAATAAAATTATGAGCAGACTGCTTCCCAGTGGGTTTGCCAGGATAAGTCATCTGCAAAATGTACCCCCAGACAAATAAATGAGTGAACCTGTTGAATAGAGTGGCTTACTGTTATCCATCTGTACGATAAATAGAGCCAAATGTATGTTGGGGATAATATAAATTTAGTCCTTTCTATTTTGAAAGAAACAAGCCAGGAATTTCAGATGTATCTTCAATTCAGCTGTGTATTATATAAAAGTCACTGTTATGAGACTCAATGCTAGAAGGATGCAATACACATAATCTGGAAATTGTATACAATATTAATGATGCCATTTCCTTTGGAATGTATTTTATAAAAGCACCAATTCCCAATTTCTCTATTTCCCAAGTAGTAATTTTGGCGTCTTTGCGTTTAGATGATACTTGATGGCTTGGATATTTTGCAATAGTGCTGTAATTAAAATACAAAGCGCACCCCCACACACACTCCCTAGAAGCTGTCCAGCTTAAACACTTGCCCCAAATGGCCTCTTACGAAGGAAGTATAACCCATAGATAGTAAAGCCTCACTGGAGGAAGGGGATTACTGACCATTCACCACAGAGTTTCATAGCCCTGTCCTGCTCTCCTTCACATGTAAATGTGACCAGTCAGCTCCTTGTTCCTGCTGCCATGCCTTCCCAGTCTGCTGCCCTGGCCCTCTACCATGCCTTGAGGGACTTTCCACTCAATGGTAGCCAAAACAACCTTGGTTCTCTACATTGCTTTACACATACTATTGTATTATTTCTCTGAGAAAATAATGAAAACCCCTTCAATACTGCATGAATTGGTATGATTGGGTTACATGCTATGAGATGTCATCACAGGAGATCCTGAACTAACCCATAGATAGGTGACTCTGTAACCATGGTAGTGTTAAGAGAGTAGAAATATTTCTTTTGCTGGGAACTTAAGATGCTATTCTCATGATCTGAATATGAGTCGCACAACCTCAAAACATTTTAAGTATATTGAATGAACAAAGACTATTTTATCCACTTTTGTTTTTCCCATTTGTGATTCAATAGATTTGTAAATACATAACACAGAGGAAACATATACAGAGTTTGTTGAATGAATATATAAGTAGTTGTTGCGAAATGCCTGTTACTCCCAATAGAATATCCATGGAGCAGATTAGATTCTGACAACCCCATGTGGTTCATAGATGTTATGAGATAAAAAGGGTTTTATCTGAAGTGTACAGGAAAAAAATATAAAATAAAAAGCACACTTCAGTTTTTTTTTTTTTTTTTTTCAGGAAGCTCAGCCTATTGATTGGGACATAGTTCCAGAAAAACAGAGGATTAATTGCTTTATATAGAGAGAAGACAAAAGTGAAAAGGGAGTGAGAAGAGTTGAGAGAAGGTCTGAGAATTCACATTTCTTTTCCATCAATTGTTACTCCCTAGAAGGGAATAAAAAAGTCCAGCATAATTTCATTCATTAATATGCGGGAGTTTACCAGAGAGAATTTAAAATCTCTAGCTTAATATGACTAATTTTCACAAATCACAAGAGAATAGGAGATCAACAATCCTGCTATAGGAAACTTCCCTCCACACCCCCAAAAAAGCCTCATTCCAACTACTTTCTCACCTCCACCTCCTGATTTCAACAGCCACTCTCAGTATTATATTAGAGACACTAAGTGTGAAACCAGAGGGAAACCATTACTAAGGTAATGTTTCCTAACTGCTACACTTTCCATTGTCCTTGTCAATAGAATCAAGAGGCTGACAAGCAGTGAGCAATGAATCCAGGATCAATAGAATACCATATGCCTCAGGGAGAGGTTGCAATTACTGCCTTGGAAAGCACTCTAGCAAAATTTCAATATTCAGTCAATGGTCTACAGGCCTCTATTTTGATGCATGTTACATCAGCTAAAATGAGGAAAGATATTTTAAGTTGATTCTTACTATGTTAATGCATATGCTGGGACTGGGTACTGTAAAAGACAGAAAATCAGGGAAGTAAGCCAGCCAGCTCTCAAACCACTTCTCAGGAAACAATATTTATAGCTTGAAATGAAATGGAATAAGTCATCGTATCCTAACAAAGTATTATTTTATATTTGTCTTGTCCATCCACCTCATGATGTATAAAGGTACTATAATTATGCCCTTTAAAGATTCTACTTATTGAATAATGCAAGAGAAATCATGTGCCACGGTTCTGGTTGAAGAAAATAGTCTATCTTTATAAAAAAGTTGTGAGGCATTATATTAATGAAATCTGTTTCTTTTCCTAAGTTCCCCCTTCTATTTTTAATAGCCCAGAGTGCCAGTTAATCCTGTTAACATGGTAATCTGATGTGCCTGTCTAGGTTATGACTCCCCAACAGTTATGAATATCATAATTCTACCCATTTCAAACTAACAAGAACATAAAACAAATTTCATATGTGTCCTTATCAGAAAATTGCTGAGATACATTTTTGAGAGTTTTATTTTTGGCAGAAGTGTCAATTGCATCTTAAGGCATGTCACATTCAAAACTCCTTGATCCTTGGAGAAATGTTATTCTGATATTTAGGTGAAAAGACAAACAGGCTAAGTTAATATTGATGCTGCCAATGACGTAGTCCATAGTGATTTGCAATCAGACCTCTGCAGTAGAAAATGAACAATTTGCTCTTTTAGCTGAAGAGACCTTGGCAGTTTGCAAAGCAGAGTGAAGTTTTTTAAAAAATAATTTACTTTGACCTACCCTACAAAGTATGGACATAGAAAGAGGAAGAAAGAAACTACCAGAAAAGAGCATTGACATCCTGCAATATACAGAAGGGCATTAGTTCATAATAATTTGTATATAGTCAAGTGATAATTTTTAATTAACTTAAGATATACAATATAGACTAATGGGGAAAAAGCTGGAGGAGTTTCTGCCTTAGGTAAAGCAGAATATATCACTGTTTCTACAACTTATCAGTTGTATTATATTTTTGTAAGTTGTTTAATGATTTGATCTTGTTGTCTATGTATTTATAAAGTAAGAGTATCAATTGTTACATAATGAAACATGATTTTCCAGAGAGGGGTCAACAACTGCACTCTTTTTTGCTAAAGGAAGAAGAGAAGTAAGGAAAGAATAAAAGAGGCATGAGCTTTTTCTTGCTGGGTTGCAACTATTTTTTTCTTCGATCTTGCTATGTAAAATATTTTGACAATAGCAAAATACAATTTTGTTCAATACTTATGAGCATGTATAAAAGTTCCAGAACACCTTGTGTTAATCACTTGTTTCTGGTAATGTCTCAATGAGCAATACCAATGTATTTATTAACTGTTATCTTATTTTTGATGAATGTCTTTGCCACACTGCTGAGCTAACACAAGTTGGGAGAGGAGACATAAATAGATTGATAGATGCAGGAGTGAGCTTAGTGAATATTTACTATATTAGGGGGTGTGGCAAAACAACAAGTGCTGCAGGGATCTGTGAAAACCATGTGACACCTGCTGGTTAGGTTTGGTTGTAGAAGCAGATCTGGCTGAATCCATGGTGGACCCTATATGTCTAACAGCCTACTTGTCCACCATTTGTATCTGGATAACTAGGACATTGGCCAATAAACCAAGGGAAAGTACTGATAATAACAAAACACGTTATTAATGGAAATATCATCATTTACTCTGGAGTTTTAAATGAGAATAGCACTCATAGGCTCATATATTTGAAGGTTTGGTTTCCAGTTGTCTAAGAAAGATTCACAAATGTGGCTTTGTTAGAGGAGGTATGTCAAAGGGGGCGGGAGGGGAGGGAGTTTCCAGATTCACTCTTGCTCTCCCTGTCTGTGACCTGTGGATCCAGATGTAAGCTCTCAGCTACTGTTCCAATGCCATTTCTGTCTGCCTGCCACCTTGCTCCTCACCATGATGATTATAGATTAACCTCTGAAGCTATAAGCAAGTCCCAATTATAAGCTTAAAAAAAAAAAAAGATTGCCTTGGGTATGATGATTCATCCCAGGGACTGAACATTAACTAAGACACTTAGACAGTAGGTACTACTGTAAAGAATAAAGGAGTCTGTGGTTACTCTAGACAGCTGGAAAGAAAGAAACTTTTCTCATGTTACCTCTATTGCGTGCTGATGGTGAGGCTTATGTGTCAAGACCTTTTGGGTTAAAGCAAAAAAATAACAACAATAAAACATTAAAAGACACAAAAAATACTTGGCAATTGATCAAGTATTATCTATGGATTTAACAGAACTGAAAAATATTTGAAAAAATGGAGAGAAATGAATGATTGAAAGGCAAATCACAAGTGAAATATATTTAATTAGCACAACACAATGTTATTCAGATAATGAATGTAATTTAAAAAAAACAATGGCTTACAAATAAGTTAATGCAAAATGTTAACTAAAACTGAATTTGAAAACTAATCTGAATTTGAAAAGCCATTCTACTATAAAGCATTCCAAATGAAGGAAAAGCAATCTTTTATTTAAAGGATAATTTTAGCTTTTCTTATCTGAGTTATAATCCTTCTTGGCTCAAATATTAATTTTTGGATTAGTCAGCTCTCGTTCGACTTATAGTTTTTCCACTGGTTTCCTTCATCTAATTTATTGGTTTTGTTAAGTGAGTATATAGTGCAAGCAGATGAGGGAATTAAAAAAATAATGGTATGGGGTGAAAATAAATAGAAGAGCAAAGACTCTGTGTAATTTGGAGCTAATCCATTTTCACAGTGTTTAAAACTTGAAATGTTAATTTTCTCTGTTGTTAAATATTTACCAAGTAGCTGAAAATGAGATTACTGAACGAAAAATAATTAGATGAGTAAAATAAACCAAGTATTTACAGAGCTTATCATTAGTCACTTGGAATGAATTTAATATAGTTCTAGATCATAAGACCCTTTGCACAACACAAGGAAATATATTAGGCAACTATATTTTTACTCATATTGTTGGACTATATATGTGATGTTCTTATATTAACTACACAGTAGCAAACATTCAATTCATGCCAATATGAGTAATCCAATTGATTTTTAGTAATGCTGACCTTTCAGAGTATATATGGCACTCACAAGTACTTAAGCTCTCATTTGAAGAAGTCCTATAATGAAAATCAAATGTTTACACAACATTTAACTAAAGATATCAAAATTAACTGCTTGTTTTTATATGACTAAACCCACCCTCTGTCTGTACACACACACAAATAGCTACTGTACCAAACTATGTATTTATTTCTTTAAATATATTTCTATAACAAATATGAAAGCTCAATACAATTTATTTGAAATTTTCAGATATAAGAGATTCAACAAGATAAAATCAAGGTATATTACTGTCCTTTCTCATTTGACTGCTATGAGATCCTTAAAATTTCTTAGTGATTACTTTATCAGGGTTATTATTTTCATCCAGCACTATTTAATTTATATGACTTCATCTATGTTATAATTTCATGGCAAGAGTAAGCATTTTTATTTCTGTAATGAGACACATCAGAAATGTTATTAGAGTGTCAGGAAACTTCCTGGAGACTTGCTTTGTCTTTTCTCTAAAGCAAATAAGTCATTATGCTTCCTTTGAAAATCTCTAAGGATTTAGAAATGAAAAAGCCAGCTAATGGCCCTATAGAAGTATACATGTTTTAGATTCTTATTTCTCATTTTACAAAATAAGTCCAAAAAGAGGATATGAATTTCACAAAACCTGAGTGATTTATGTGATCAAACACTATTTAACCCCTGGAAATTTCACCTGAGAATGCTCGTATTCCCTGAGAAGTCATTTATCTCTGTCACTTTGAAGAATATAACATTAAAGCATTCAGGCATTGCTTCCTCCTAACAACCAAAAAATTGAAAAGCAAACCTAAAATCCTAACAATATCATGGAAAATAGAAAAATAAGCCATTTTAAAATTCATACTAAGGCACATCTGAGAATGGCTATATTGTCTTAAAAGGGTTACAATTTTTAAGTACAGTTCTGATGCAGAATGAGCAATAAGTATAGTGTGAGAAAATGCGTGTGGTTGTAGTTATATACTACTATCTAGTTATACAGTACACTGTACCTCAGACTCTAACCATGAAAGAGGTTTCATTCTGATTGTGACTGGCCATTTCCTACTATGAAATTGCAAAAGCGCAACACCAAGTAGAAAACAGAAGGGGCAGATTAATATTTATAGACATGTAAACCATGCTGGTTTTATTTGTATATACATTTGAAGGCTCATAGTTTTGCTCAATATTTAAAAGGAAAGTAGATAGGGACATTTAAAACAACATTATATCGTAGTAAAATCATTATACAGGCAAGCTGGAGACTCTTGGTTTTCTCGTTTTCAAATTCTACCTAAAGTTTAGTCATCTAGCAAACAGGTGGTAACTTGTTACATACTGAAGTACCCAGTGGTGAAGATGTTATAAAGTTAGAGTTTACATATATCCATTGGTAATTAATTCCAGCTCAAAAAGATGACTTTAAATACTCTTTTTACCTTTAGAAAATCCAAAGGCATAGACTATTTTGTTCAGTAGAATTCATTGCCTCATGTTCCTCTATGTTACGTTTCAGGTGGAAGAATGCTAATTCCACATGGTACATCTGTCTTGAGAAGAAAAGAGGAAAATCTGATATTTTTAATTTTTGAGATCAAAATGTTGAAATTTGTGATGGTTTTGAATAATGATAACCCCCATAGGTTCATGCATCTGAATGCTTGATTACTATGGAGAAACACTATTAGAAAGTGTTGCCTTGTTGGAGTAGGAATGGACTTCCTGGATGAAGTGTGTCTGTCACTGGTGATAGGCATTAGACTAATGCTAAGTCAGGGTCTCTCTCTCTCTCTCTCTCTCTCTCTCTCTCTCTCTCTCTCTCTTTCTCTCTGCTGCCTACCACTCCTGAGTAGAACTCTCAGGTACTCTCTAACATCATGTCTTCCTTTGTGGCTGCCATGTTTCTCACCATTGAAATAATGGACTGAATTTCTGAGCAGTAAGTTAGCCCCAATTAAATGACTTCTTTTTAATTATCCTCATGGTCATGGTGTCTCTTCACACCAATATAACATTGACTAAGACAGACATTGGTACCAGGGATTATGATATTGCTGTGATAGGCCTGTCATATATTGTTTGTTCTTGCTTGGTTATTTTGGGGAGTCATCAGAATGAGGGCTTTGGGACTTTAAATTAAGAAAGCATTTGAATGCTTTAAGTAGGCATTAATGTGTTATAATAATAAGAGCATGGAAGACAATGGTGCTCAGAGCAATGTAGATTATGATGGCCTAGCTGAGAACTTTCAGAAGGGAAAACGATTATTAAGTGCCCTCTAGACTGTTATAGTATTTGGGGGAAAATGTGGCTGCTTTTTGCCCTTGTCAAAAATATCTACTTGAGGCTAAACTGAAGTGTTTTGGATTAGTGGAGTTGACATGAAATTTCAAAACAGTCTAGTATTGGCTGTGTTGTGTGGTTATTAGTGACAAGTCTTTATGCAGATCTATAATGAAAAGGAACAAATTGACCAGAGGAAAAACAAAACAAAATGTACAGTTTGAGGAGTAAAAGAGTACCAGGATGTGTAATGGAATTAAGCTCAGTATCCAAGGAAATAAAGTTTTAAAAAAAGCCTGATCCTAAATGTAATAAAGGGAGTGATGACCTAAGGGTAAAATCCCACCCAGCAAAACTTCCAGTCTGTGAAAAGGAATTAAAGAAAAGCTTAATCCTAGCATTCAGAAGACAGAGGCATGTGGATCCCTGAGTTCAGCCTGATGTACAGAGGGAGATCCAGGACAGCCAAGCTTAGGCAGTAAAGGGAACCATAGATAACAGAAAACTGGGGAAAATGTATTTGTATAAGGGGGCCATGTTCCTGCCACAGCAAGTAGAAGAACTTGGCAGCTCTGGCCTCATGGTTCTGACTTTAGGGTCAAGGATATGACAAAGAGGTTGTAGAATCTCCTTCTGTGACTCAGGAAGCTGCTGAGGTCAGGCATCTGTTAAGGGTGTCACTACTTGGAGAGAGGCCTTTGCATGAAGTTGTGAAGGTAAAGCCTAGATTGCCTTGGAGACCATCAAGATGTTGGGGATACTAGAGTTCTGGGATATCTGCCAAGGAGAGCTGTTAACAGATTAGGGAATTAGTCCAGGATAACGAAGGATGTTGTAGTAAACAAAGACTAAAGGAGTTGGAGATCTGAAAAGCTCCTTGATGTCAGACATGGAGGTGCAGAGTTTGGAGTTTGTCCAGCTGGATTTTGGTCTGGCTTTGGTCCAGTATTTCCTTACTATGGTCCCTTTTCTTCCATTTGGAATGGTAGTGTATTCTCTGTGCCACTGTATGTTAATGCCCTTTTGGTATTATTTTACAGGTGATTACAGCTAAGAGATTGAAATGTGTCTCCAAAGAGAATCTGAAGTTTAAACTTTTAAAACTGAGTTGGGACTGTGATACAGTACAGGGACTATTGAAGTTGGACTGAATGCAGCTTGAATTACAATATGAATACAAGTCTATGGGGGCTAGGGTTTGGAATGTTGTGGTTTGAATAAGATAGGACACATAGGTTCATAGATTTGAAAGTTTGGTCACCAGTGTGTAGCACTATTAGGAGGTGTGGCCTTCTTGGAATAAGTGTGACCTTGTTGTAAGAAGTGGAAATAATGGACTAAACTTGTGAACTGGAAGCCAGCCCCAATTAAGTGTTTTTTCTTGGGGCGGGCCAAGAGGGCGGCGACCTACACTGACGCATTTTGAACGCGGGGGAAAAAAGAGCCATAAAAAACACAGAGTTATTGGGCACTGTGCAAAAACCAGAGGGGCTAGACCCCCTCCCCCCCCGGAACACTCACAGCTCCCAGAGACTGTTAAAAGTCCCAGGGCAAGGCTCTCCCCATCCCTCACAGCCACTAAACCCAGGATTCGGGAACTCCCATTTGGAGAGGCGCCTGGTAAGATCGATCCCAACTTACAGCAGGCAGAATCAGGGTCCACTTGGCCATAGATCGCTGGCCTATTGGGCTCCCCACACATCAGGTTGAACTTATACCCACTTAAAAAACTTTGCGAGATAGTGGAAGGCTTAGCAAGGAACAAACAGGGGGCTCAGCAGGTGGTCCGCATCCACTCCTGAAGCGGAGGGCGGGAGGTTCCAAGAGAGCGTGGGAAGCTGGAAACACAAAGGCGGGCGGGAGGGGCTGAATCCCGCACACTCACGGTAGCGCAGCTGGGGAGGGAGCACGGCTGGCAGGGCCAAATCTCCGCAAACCCACGGCAGGTCATCTGGGGAGAGAGACAGGCGTGGGCGGGGCCAGGGATCCGTGCAACCACGGCTGAGCTGCTGGGACGAGAGGTCCACTCAGGCAGCCGGAGGATCCGGGGCTTGGGGTACTCACGGGACCCGTGGCAGCGCAGACAGGAAGGGAATCAGGCACAGAGTCCAGCCCTATGGCGAGAAGCCTAGAGAGAAACCAGAAATCGGGTCCATAGCTGTATCCTGGAAAATCCAGACACATTAGGTGTGGAGCCAGACCCTGTCAGCCTCTGTGAGGACAAACAAAGCCCAAAGAATCTGTGCCTGGGCAAACAGGCCCATACTATCAGAACAATTACAGGCTGATAACTCAGAGTGCAACATAGGGAAGTCTGAATTGGGAGCAGTGAAACAATCCTGGTCCATTACTCACAACCGGGGAATAGGCTGCACCAGCACACAGTGCCTCAGGCGATTAAAACCACAGTGACCATGAAATCCCCCTGTAAGCAACGACAGATAGCCAAGTAACTCGTCCCCCTGCACCAAATCATCCACTGTGGTTCCAAGCACAAAAAACAGACAGCTAAATGCATCCAATGGCGAAAGGTAAAAAAAAAAAAATAGAAATCAAGGAATTATGACTCCAACAAAGGAGAATCATCCTAGCTCATCCAATTCGGATGACCACACACCAACAGAAATACATGAAAACATTGACAATTCTGCATTATGGAAAGTGATAGAGTCCCTGCAAGAAGAACTTAAATCTATGAAGGAATTCAAAGAAGCCACAATTCAACAAATCAAAACAAGGAACAACACCATTAAAGAGCTCCAAGCCAAGGTGACAGAGCTTGAACAGGAAAAGGAAAAAGCCATGAAAGATTTTCAGACAAAAACAAGCAAGCTGGAGACGGAAATGTACAAAACGAACAAAACCATACAAGATATGAAAATAGAAATAGAAACAATAAAGAAAACACAGTCAGAGTTAAAAGAGGAAGTGGAGAACCAAGGGAAGAGAACAGGAACTACGGATGTGAGTATCAACAATAGGATGCAAGAGATGGAAGACAGGATCTCAGGCACGGAAGATTCAGTGGAAGAAATCAGTACAACATCCAGAGAAAATGAGAAGGCTAAAAAATCTCTCACCCACAACATCCAAGAAATCAAGGACTCAATGAAAAGACGGAACCTAAGAATTATAGGTATAGAGGAAAGAGAGGACTCCCGACTCCAAGGTCCAGGAAATATCTTCAACAAAATCATAGAGGAAAACTTCCCAAACCTGAAAAAAGAGATGCCAATAAAAATCCAAGAGGC
>CAJQZJ010032944.1:2610761-2634399 GCA_907164525.1 Lophiomys imhausi
GCTCTCAATTATGAGCTTAATTGTGAGTTCATTGAGTCTTTCATTGAATGCGCACCAAACCTAAGTAACTATTTTCTTTAAAGGCACACACATAGTTCTTTTCAGCAAAAACAAAACTATATTAGGATTAGTGTTAGCATTTAATAGCATAGGAACTGGGATAGCAAAAGCCTGGACTTTAAGATAAAAGACTTACTTCCAAAGTGACATGTCCTTGGGAATTTGCCCAGGACAGAGGACCTCTTTGATCCTGGGATTGGGGGCAGGGACATTCCCTGGGGTGCACATCCCTGGAGGACCTCCTGTGAATTCACACCCCTCTGCAAAAAGCTTTTGAAAAGACAAGCCCAGGGGAATAACTTGAAAAGAGCTCCAAAGCTGAGGTTGAAGGTATTTAAGTCAAGATTCACATAGACAGGATGGGCTCCTCTTTCTGTTTCACCTCCTCCTCGTCTGGCAGAGAACTCACATCAATCTAATCGGAAAGCTTCACCCTCTGATGTTGACCTGTTTGGGGTCCCTGAGATTCTGGAGCGCCTAGATGCAGAATTGTCTTTCCTCAGAGCCCAGGGATCATAAGGGACACTGAAATAGTGCCTTTGCAGGCCTTAAGCCTGGGAGACTTTTCATATATTAAATTATTGGTCTTAAGACCACAGAAGGCAATTCCTGCTTGATCAACTGCTTAGGATCTGACTAACAAAATTAAGAGACTTTAAGCCTGAGAAATTGTATGAAGACCAGCCATCCATAGGGACTCTTACCCAGAGGAAAATATCCTTTTGAGAAACCAAAGGTCAATGTTAAATGTTTATACTAAGTTTTAGGTGCTAGGTTTTAGAGTTAGGGTTTGGGTTTAGTATTTAGGAAATTCATAGGCAATTGTTAGGTAATTACTGTTACACAAATCAAAACTGTATGCTAATTGTTTCATTTTGGAATCTGACATACAGTAAAAGCACCAAGTAGAAGGAATGTTATTTTGCTTGACTATCTATCTATCTATCTATCTATCTATCTATCTATCTATCATCTATCTTTCTATGTATCTATCTCTGACTGTCCTTGAACTCAAGAGCATTCAGTCTCAGGCACCTGAAGGTTGGGATTATGGATATTCATCATCATAAGCTGTTATATCTTATTTTTCCCAGTTGGGAATTGAACACAGGACTTTCATATGCTAGGCAAGCTTGCTACCACTGATTTATACCTCCAGTCATTTTATTTTTTTAATATCTAGTGCATCAAAATTCACTAGGCCATGTGATTAAAATCAATCTGTGTCTCCTAAAACTCATTGTCTCCTGAAGTTGGTAGGATGATGGGGGCCCTTCCTAAACAGAAAATGTCAAGGGGATTTCCCAGTAGATATCTTCTCTTAATTAGTTGGATAATAAGTTTAATCAATTCCATTATCATCATGAAACTTAGCTGTTACAAAGATACTGGTTAAAAAATTTTGCTTGAGATAAAGGGGTATTTATTCTTAAATATCTCCTGACAATATATCATATTTTATAATTTTTAGATACATTAATAAAGCAGAAGAATCCCATAGTGGTGAATAAACTACATACTTTAAAGACATTAAGACAAGCCAGATCTCCCTGGAGTGACTGAATTCACAGAATTCCTCCGGCCATCTTTACGGTTTCTGAATCAGATAGTCAGGGTCAATTCTAATTCTTAGATAACTGCTGCAACTGTATCTGCTTGTGCAGGATCTGGACTTTGAAATCCATGGACATGAAAAATATCAAATCATTTATTTGGAAATGAGCCTCAAATTGCTAAGTATAACTTTATGTTAATGCCTGAATTTTCGTCCTAGTCTCTACTATATCATGCTCTTTTTGTGATGTGATGTCAACTAGGGACCTGTTAGCATTTGGATTACTCAACAGATCAGGTAGAACATTTTCTATTTTCGGGAACTTGTTAAATTTTGCAGCCAAGTATATATAAAGTATCTGACATGCTCTCTTAAAAAAAATAAAAGGTCAGTTTGTGATTCAAACTACTTGTTGTCACTCCACTCCCACTCAGGAGGAGCAGGACAGAAGGGAAGGGAAGGAGAGGGTGAGAGGGTGGGACTGGGAGGGGTGGAATGAGGACACTGTGATGAAGATGCAACTTGAAGTAATAAATAAACAAAACAAAACAAAAGTACTTGTTGTTCCCGTTCCTTTCAGTCTGTTGGTTGTAGGATAGTTATCCTGTACTATATGGCTAAAATCCAATTATAAGTGAATAGATGCCCCTGTGCATCTTTCTATGTCTAGGTTAGCTCACTCAGGATGAGCTTTTCTAGTTTCATCCTTTCGGCAGCACATTGCATGATTTCCTTGTTTCTGATAGCTGAGTAATATTCAATTGGGTAAATGTACCACAGTTTTTGTTACCTCTTACTGGGACACTTTGCCCTAGTGGAGCTGCCATGTAGGCCCCCTGTGTAAGAGGAAGCTCTTAGCCCTCATATGGCTGCTGAACTGAGGGGGCTTATATGTGGGAACACCCTACACTGGAGGGGTAGGATAGGTGAAAGAGGGGAAAATAGGGAGAGAAGGGGGAGAAGTACGAGGATGGAACCGGGAAGGGTGGAGTGAGGGGACATTGATAGAGATGTAACTTGAAGTAATAAATAATCATTAAAAAAAAGTACTTGTGATTTACTTTCTTCTTGCTATTAATGTTTCATTTCTATAACTTGATAACTTTTCCTAGAGTTACCAATTAGCTTCAGTAGGTGAAACATATATTTTAGAGTGAGGAATTTTAAGGTTACATATTCATCAAGGTTTATTTATCAGAAGTTGCATGTGACTTCCAAAAAGTTACTTGACAATTCTTATATACTCATTTATACACAGAAGGAATATTGTCAAGTATCTATTCTCATTGAAAATATTTGACATATGTATTTGAGTGGCATAGATTGTTATAAGAGCATAGACATATAAAGTAAATTTGCTTTATTATGAAGATAAAGACATTGTAGCTCATCTGTTCTTTAAAAGAAAGAAGAGACAGCAGGAAATAGGCGCTGAAGGTTTTATACTTTTAACTGAGAGTGGGACCAAGAACAAGGAAACACAAGCAGGGGAGTGTAAAGAAAGATATGGTACAGAAAGCTAGATAAACATATTAAAGTATGCATGAGAAAGATGAATCTGGGAAATGATATGGGTTTATCTCTAGAAAACTTTAAGTGCCAGCAATCAAAAAAAAAAAACAACAACAACAACAACAACAACAAAAAAAAACCTAAAAGGAACTACAATAGGAAACCAAGCTGAAGCTGAAGGGTATGTATGTCAACTTGTTGTTTTAGGAAGAAACAAAAAGTAAGAACAGACTGGAATAAACACATACTGGATAAGATAACCCATGAAAATGGCTATTTCTAGAAGACCAGATGCAGATGAATACAGCAGAAATTGAAAGGGAAAAAGGAAAAAGACAATGAGCTTTTTGTTGTTGTTTGTTTTCATTTTATGATAAACAATGAAACTAACCTTGTAAATCATAAAACATGATCTTAATGGAAAGATCAGAATAGAAACAATGGTTGCAGAACCTGTACAGCACCCATACTTATCCTGAGGTGTTGTAAGTGTATCTAACTAGAAAGGGCAAAAAGGGTTTTAAAGGCCTAGTCAAATCTCCAAAAGACAAAAGAAATGATACAGTAGGGTGTCCTAAAAGCATAATCAACAGGTCTGTGTTTTCTATCCTGTCCCAGTATGACCATTTCCAAACTGCTGTGTTCATCGGGTTTCAGTGAACATGGATATAATTTTGGTAAGTGGTCACTGAAGAAATAGAAAAATAATGAGAATGATTACATTTAGGGGGCTTCAAACAGAAGAGGAGGAGAGAAGAAATGTTTGGTTGGAATACTCGGAATCTGATTTTAAGGAACTTGAGGCACAAGAATGCAGTAAGTTTAAGGGAGAAGATGTGAAAGTGTTTGCTAGGTAAGTAGCATGTGGTAGAGGTCACAGGAAATAGTGATGAAAGGGGACAAAAAAATAGATCAGTATTACAGGGTCCTCGATTTAGATCACAGTGGCATACAGAACTTGGATCATAATGCCAGAATCAGGAAACAGAAGTTCTTAAAAGAAAATGGAGGGGATTTTGAAAAGCAGGCAGCTACAAAGTCAAAAAGAAAAATGTCAAGTTGTCAAAGCAGAACTCTGTTAAACAACTTTATGTAAACTATGCCATGGAACACTGAATGGACCATCCCTCAGGTCTTGTGATTTGTGATATCTTAGGAGCACAGGAAAAACACATCATGATAACCAGAGAGCTGAAGGAAAGCAGAGTTTTACAGAAAGAACTATCAATCTTAGGTAGATTTTCAATAATAGAAGGGAAGTACCATGGTATGCAATGATTATCATCAAGGCTTGACACTGTTGTTTCTGCTGTGGGTAAGTAAACTACAGAGATTTATATATATAAAACCAGACTTGTACTGGGCATGGTGGCCCACGCCTTTAATCGCAGCATTCAGGAGGCAGAGGCATGTAGATCTCTGTGAGTTCAAGGCTAGCCTGTTCTATAAAGTGATTCCAGGACATCCAGGGCTACACAGAGAAATTCTTTCTCGAAAAACCAAAAAAAAAAAAAAAAAGAACAACAAAACAAAACAAAAACAACAGACTTATTCAGGGTTGCATTCCTTTTTTAGGAATGTCCTCATAATATTGAGGTTGGTATATTCTCTAGGAGGATGTCTATGAAGCAGCCATTCTTATTCATACCTCTATTGGTAGACTACCTATATGGTCTAATGTTGTATTGGGCAAAACATAAAATGTACTTGTTGATTTCTTTTTTACATTTTATAATGGTGAACAATAGGAAAAACAATAAAAAAAAAGACATTGGCAACAATGGGGAAGTTGATTTTTAACAACCCTGGTAAGGTCAGGGTAAGGAACCTGAGTTTTTTAGCAAATACAAAAACCATTCCTAACAGCTGTATCTCCTGCCTAACTCTCTAGTGGAAAATGAGAAAGAAAAAGAAAGGAAGGAAGGAAGGAAGGAAGGAGGTGTTTTAGCTTTTTGTATAATTTAATCCATATGAGTAACTCTGTTCAGTCTGATGTAGGTAGAAATACAATGAGACATTTCTAAAAGATTATTTTCCTTTAGCTTGTCCTCTGGTAATTGTCATTTCCTCTAATATTGCTTTCTCCAAGTAAATGTGGTACAAAGGTGAGGAGATGCAGCATCGACATTGTAACTGGAAGGCAACAAACTCAAGAACATAAAGGTAACAGTAAATGCTGACTAATGGAGAGAAATAGCACCCACTAGCTTATTGTACCAAGAAGCCGAACTAATACTAATCTCCTTCATGAAAAATCCATGAAAGCAATAAGCCAGAGGTATTTAAGTCTCCTTAAACCATTGCTACAACTATATACAAATCCTACTGGTGTAGATCTCATAGAGCAGTGTTAAACCTAGAATGACAGCCATCAACAGCTTTAGAAATCCAGGAAATGGCAAAAAGGCCAAAAGAACACTAAACAGCCAGTCTCCAGTTTAATGAGAGGAGTGATTGTACTCCAGTGTATGTGTGAGACACTGGTGTGACAAATTGTGGTTTGCTTCTGCTTTGGTGAGGTAAATTTCAACTTTATGTTTTCATTAAAGAACTATAGTCATTTCAGTGATCACGTGAAGAAATTTATCACTTTGCTTTTTGTCAATATGTTTTGTTTTACTCAATATAGTTTACTTTCAAAACACACTGCAAGCAAAGGTGGCTTTAAGGAGGGGCAGCATTACTAGGGAGTTTTCTTCAAGGGGATCGCAACAGGCAGAAATACAAGTGGTTATGTTACAATGCTTCCTTCTCAATCCTAAAGTGACAATTTCTTACATACACTCAAAAAAATTCTTAAATGAATGTTATTGCCTTTTTGTGCTGACAGGAGAAAATATATTTCCTGCTTATTCTTCATTAGGTTAAAATTTCAGAATATGTCATGAAGCAAACATCAAATAATAAATGTTATTTGTTAACTAGTCTCATATTGTGCTTGTCCCTGACTCATTAAGACGCACAGCAGGACAAAAGATTATAGAATTTGCAATGTTCCTTAAATTACATTATTTTTCTCATATGCAAAATCCAATTTAAATGACTCTTAATTTCCAGTGCAGAATATAATTCTAGTTTTTTATTCATGTGTGTGTTTAATATAACACAGAGAATTGCATACGTTAAAGGAGATGTGATAACACTAACTTAGTTTGTGTTTGGAGTTGACTTAAAAAAATCTATCTTAGAAGAGACTCATATCATAAAATTACAGATTCCAGTTAAATGTTCCAAGAAACATTTTAAGTATTGTGGTATAGTCACTGTCCATAATGAGCTTTTGAACTATGCAGAATCAAAGAAAAAAGAAGGGACTGTCATGAATGACTGTCAGGATGGCAGCCTGGTGGCCTGGGTGCTATCAGCCTCACATCCTGGAGGGGATGTGACAATAAACCAAATGCTTCCGTCAAATAAGGCTGAACCTTTCAAATGCATTCTGAATGTACCACAGGCAATTTTCAACACTGCGTCTTAGAGTTAAAATTGAATTACCATCAACTTACAAGCATTATCTTCTCCATAATGCAGCAAATGATAGAAGTGATGAGTGGCCAAGGACAGAGTGACTGGAGGGAGAAGAAAATGCATCATGAGTTTACACTTTGCGTAAGTCAGAGAAACAAATTGGTGGAATAAGCAGCAATGGCTCATCTGGAGAAAACAATTTTAGTTGGGAAACAACCTTCGATTAATGTTCTGTAAGTTCCTTTAATGCTAGTGTTTTCTTATAAGTCTGCCAGAGTACTTTCTGCAAAATGATGCAGAAAGCCTCCCCTTGCATCATATGTGAGCTCTTTGGCAGAAGTTAGAGACTGAATTATATAAGAGATAGTTAGTATGAGGAAAAGTATAATTTCAGTAATTTTATGTGGAGATGGAGATCTTCAAAATGCGTTTTAATTTTAAAAAATTATTTTAGAATGATATTTTCATATGTGTTATACAAGAAAGTGATAAATTTATGAATGACTGAGAAAGTAATCAATATCTTCATTAGGTTGATAAATCCTAGAGATGATATTTCTAAACGATATAAGATCATGAGATGCACAAAATACTATAGTGGAAGATCAGGGTCTCTAGAGTCTTGGTTATTTAAGTTCACTAGGGCCTCAGTTAACAGTGTATGATGATCTATGCTGTTTCCAAGCCTTGATATGCAACGATATCTCTCTCCAAGGAAACTTCAAGGCTTGCTGTTTGTAGGAAAATTTAGGCCAAATGTTTTTCATGAAGTTGCTGCTCCGTGGGCAAGTTTAGTTGGTTGAAATCAATATAACAATTTGGCATATTTAAGAATGACAGATTTTTAACCTTTTCAGTGATCTATCCATTGTAGTCTCATCTCAAAGTTTAGAGGTATTTAATCATTTTCTTTTACATATAAATATCAAATAATTGCAAATAGAATTATGTTTTAGAACATGGTGACCTTTTTTTTGCATGTTTCCTGTTATCATCAATATGACTAATACACCTTAGAATCTACCTTACATTGTAACACACACATTTATGGACATAGGTTCTACATATGCTTATTTTTACACAACAAGTACACACACACACACACACACACACACAACCATTGGTTCAGGAGCAAGTTAATATGTCTTGGTGGCAGACTTTCAAAGGATTTTGAGAAATATAAGTTCTTGAGAGTTAAGATTGACACTTGGGGGTTGAACTTTTCAAGGGAAATAAACATGGCTGTCTGTGTCCTCCAGTCATCTTGTCTCACCAGGGTACTGAAGCATGGATTGTAAATGGAGGAGCACCCACTGTTTTGGGATCTCAGCTGTACAAAGTTGTAATATTTTAACAAAAAGCATTCTCAGCTTCCAAGATAAACTACCAATAAAAGACTGTCTTTTGAGTTCTTGGATTTATTTCTACTCTGTTTTAATTGATTTCCTCAAATATTACATGCTATCACAGAAAAATAAAAGCATTGTTTCTTCTACATAATTTATGCACACTTCCCTTAAATAGAGCTAAGTATTTTTACATATAAAGTCTTAATAGAAAGGGAATAGAGGAAGAGCTAGAAAACTGGACAATAGGAGAAAAAATGTTATTCAAATAGCTGTTAGTAGAACACTCAATTATCAATAATGCCACAAAAGGGAAGGAAATTTGAGAAGTATAAATTTAAAATCTTCACTGTAAATTGGGAGAAGTTTAAAATACAAAGTTTAAAGCCTTAGTTCACTTGTTTTTTAATTTTCATTTCAGCCTTCCCAGAAATTTTCAAACAGAAACATTCCAGTTTACTATAATAATAAGTAAAAATACAACCTTGTTCAACATTGATCCAATTTCTTTTTTATATAAAAATAATTAATGAATTTTCTTAAAGTTTCATAGACCAATTTTTTAATAGCTTGTGTATGTATATGGCTATGTTTTTTTTAACATTCTGAGCCCTTTAAAAAAAAAAAAAAAACAGACCTGAGAAGGAAAGAGAAGAAAACCATCCAAGGTGAGGGGTTCGGAGGGAGGAATTGTGGAAACCATGCAACAGTGCTGAAATGATGATGTGACCGCTGAGGACAGAAGAATGTAACCCACACCAAATAATCAATTCTAGATTTATTATCTTGCTGGCTGCATGCTGAATCTTTAATTAAAGTCGTAATTTTCAAAGTTTAAAGTGATGTCTTCATACACCGTGCCAAATTTGGGTTTACATAATGGCTTGAAGTAAAAAATACTGCTTGTATTCATAGTAATAAATATCCTGCAATAACTTAGTAAGAATAAGTCACAGGAGAGGCAAAAATTGTGGCCTAGAGGGGGCTGTAAAGATTGTAAACCATCTCCTTATCTACCTGAAAAACAACTCCCAAGTCTTGTCATTATAAAATTCTACTTTTGTTAATACTGACATAATTTCTCAGATTTCGCTTTGTATTTATGGTTCTTTCTTATTTTTTTTATTTCTTCAAGTTACATCTCAATCACAATCCCCTCCCTACTCTCCCCTCCAGTCCCACCCTCCCACCCTCTTTTCCCTCAATACCCCAACCTCTTCCCCTTTTTTTTAAGTTTAACATATATCTTTTTCCTCCCAACAGCTCCCCCTTTCAGTTCAACAAATGGTTCTTTCTTTTATAACAATAAATACAATACAAAACCAACAGAAATAAATAGGCCACAATTATGAGAGTTATATGGCTTAGCATACATTCCCAATGTCCAGTCCATATGTATTTGGCACCTGACTTTAACATTCTACTATCTAACCATCTCCTTGAGTTTAAAGTTCTGTATCCAACTCAGCTTTCGTACTAACTTGCATCACAATTTTAGAAACATCTTCTTAGATCCAGAACACTCTCTTGATTCTTAAACAACTCAAAATTTAACTATGAGACTCTAGCTATCTGTTCTTCAACCACCTCAGAGACCTGAGAGGGATAAATATATCTGATTATACAGGAAGTGCAGGGCCTGTAGCTTCCAAAACTAACAAATGACATACCATTTGCTCAGAGACAAGCAACATTTGCTTATCTAAACATAAGAGATAGATAGGGCGTCTTCAAAAACCTCAAGAGATCTGCAAAATATGGCATTCAAAGATGTTTTCTTAACTTTAGATTTTTTTACATAGAGACATGTCAGCTCCTGACAGCACCCCCTATTCTACTCCAAGTAGAAGATGAGCATCGAAGAAAAACCCCTTGCTTCAACTGTAGACAGAATGCTGTTCAAAAAGGACAAAACTTGGAAGCAGGTAAGTTGACAGCCTAGCTCTGCCAAGACAGGGTAGGCAAGTCCTTCATAATTCCTGGTCTACAATCAATGTTTGTCAGAGAAATGGGGCCAAATGGCTGAATATTGTTGCTGTAATGTATGAAGAGAAAATGGGAACTGTCCAGGCAGCCACTGGTATGTCATTTCCTAGTTTTGGTTCTTTCTTATTTTTATCCAAACTTTTTTGTATGAGCATTTTCACTATTTATTTTATGATTTCCCATAGTTTCTAAAGGGTATTAGAGAAAGGATGCTCAATCTTAATGTAGAGAGGTATCAACCAAAATAAAATGACAATATGGTATAGGAATAGGTGGTAATTTTCCTGAAAGTAAAAATGTACACTGAAAAATTTAAACTTAATTTCTACACACATACATATACATACACACACCACTATAATGGAGGTAGATCTTCTTGCAATAACAAAATATTTGCAATATTTATTATGAAAAGAGCTAAGACTTTCATAGCTTTAAATATATTAATTTTTAAATTTCATTTTGAACATATAATTTGGCTATAAATACCAAGTGCCTTCCTATAGCATACCAATTAGTCCCATCACACTTTGAATAAAGCAACCAGGTTCAGTGTCACGCATGTTTAAATACTTGAGCAAATTACATATCCTCTAGCCTTCAGTTTTCACATCTATATTGCACTGATTAATTTCATAAAGAGATCATAAATATGAATTTAATGAATTTACCCTAACCTTTGTATCACTCTGATTACTAAACTACTTAAATTTAAAGATTTATCAGCCACAACTGGCTAAAATATCACAATATGTTTTTGATAAAAGCGAAGAGAACCATAAATTAGTCTTTGGTTATTCTTGGCTTAGTACTAGAAAGTTATTATACTCTAAAGTACATTCACATAAATATGATATATTCAATGTTTCATACTGACTTCTCTCTGTCAAGAATTAAAAATCTTTTTATTCTTAGGTACCATGGAGATCTTTAAACTAAAACGCATTGTTTAAACTTTACTTTCATTGCTTTCAAACTTATGTGAGCTTAGACTGACATCCCTGTAAATAGGAGACATTATCTTAGGTCATAGCTTGAAGCAAAATTTACTTTTAATTATTTTCACTTTGTTCTTTGCAGATTTATTTTTTTGTTTTTTAATTTTTAATTTTTGTTGATTTTGAATGTGTGTGTGTGTGAATTTCACATCATGTACCCTAGTTCCACACATATCCCACCTCCCCCTGAGACCCGCTCTTTACCCTTACAACCTCTCCCAACAGAAAAACTAAAAAAATCCCATTTTAGATTTATAGCATTAACTCTTCTAAAGCTCTTTAACAGAGGCCACTTAAGGACAAACCGCAAGTCAGATCTCCTGACACCTAGAATTAGCTCTGACTTAATCTTGTAAACTTGGGTAATTTGTTCAACCTGTCTCTATTTCCTCATCTACAAAATTAAGTACAGGACAGGTGAAGTTGAATAACTTTTCATACATAATAGGCACTCCTCTGTCCCATTAATGTACAAGTAATTTTTTTAGAAGAACTTCAAATTATGTGTGAAATTTTAATTTTGACTAAGGAGTGAAGGAATAATAGCTTGAAGGTTCTTAATGCAGTTTTAACATTTTCTTGTCACTTAAATTATTAAAACAAACCCAGTGTGAAGATTAAGCCTGACCTCAGTATCAAGTCTGGCCCTTTCTGTAATTAACAGAAGCTCATGACCTCAAGTATGAGAAGGGATATCAGTGTGCACATTAACTCCTGCATCTGTCTTTGTACTTGGGATCCAAGAAAGAGTGTTTTCATCTAGCATTATCACTTCCCTTCTGTTTCTCCTTTGAATTCAGACCCTATAGTGTGGGAAGACAATAGAAAACGGAGTTGTACTCAGTCAAAGAGTTCTTGTGGGAGGAAGGCCTGGAGGTGGCTCTGCTTTCATCACATTTCCTTGTGGACCTGAGACAGAGCACTGTAAAGGAGCTAGACTTTCTTGAAGTGACAATATATTTTCAGGGTTTACCATAAAAAGTGTTAAGATATTGATAATTATGACTGAGAAAATCAGCAATGATTTCTCTGAAAGAGATGTGGAAGGAAGAAAGGAAGAAGGAAAGAAGGAAGGGAGAAAGGAAGAAAGAGCTGAGCATAGTGCCCTATGTCTTTATACTAGCATTCAGGAGGCAGAGACAGGCTAATCTGTGAGTTTGAGGCTAGCCTGGTCTAAAAATTGAGTGGAGGACAGCCAGAGCTACACAGAGAAACTCTGTCTCAAAAAATCAAAAAAAAAAAAAGAGAAAGAGAAAAAGGAAGGAAGAAAGAAAAAGATAGATAGATGGTAGATAATAGATAGATGATATATATATATAGATAGATAGATAGATAGATAGATAGATAGATAGATAGATAGATAGATAGATAGATAGACAGACAGACAGACAGACAGACAGACAGACAGACAGACAGATAGATAGATAGATAGATAGATAGATAGATAGATAGACAGACAGAGCCCTGGCATTGTTTGTTGTTATATCAGGAACAAGTTGATCTAGGCCAGGAATATTTGAGCCAAAAGAGCACATAGAAAAAGGTGTGATTTTCAATTCAGCTTTTACACTACTCTTAGCATGCAACTATTTTCATAGTACAAGCATCTTTTATCTCCTTTCCTCAAAGACATATCAGAGAATTTAATATTTAAGGCGTACCAGTCTGAAAAGAATGTCCCATGGTTTGAGATAGTTATTTGTGTATGGGATTTGTTATTCTTAAAAGACAAATATTGACAAATTAAACATGAGAATTCATTCAATGATATGACAGTTGTATTTGAATCTATTTTTCCCTAAGATATGTATTTTTCTCATCAAGACAAACAACTGCAGAAATCGCTTTAAAATGCTTCCCTTAAAAGTTTTAAATTGTACTTTCATATGAACCAGAACAACATGTTTTACACAGCTAATGTGAAAAATTAAAAACTTACAAGTTCACAAATGAAATAATGTTACTGAGCATAATTAATTTTAGGGTTTTTTTTTGTCTTAAAATCAAAAGAACAGTTTTGGGTTTGATTGATGGAATGTAACACAGTTTATCACAGTTAACTTTTGTTGTGGCTGTTGCTGTTTATTTTAATTTTTCTAGGACTCCTTTGAAGAAACGTTAAGACGCACATATGGATGTGTCGCGTCATTGATCCTATTTAGCATTTTTGTTGCTCATGGCTAAATGGCCAAGGCTGTTAATACCAAGGAAAACCTGACTAAGAGATTTTACTCACCAAAACTGTCTTTCTCTGTTCAGGCTCTGTAATGAAACAAATTAACCTGGGTAAAAATGAAAAACAAAACGTATTTTTCATAGCTTCACAGGCTGGAAAGTCCCAGATAAAGGGATAGGCAGACACATTTGCTGTCTGGAGAGGGACCATTCATCAAATGGCAAATAAGTAGCAGAGAATCCTGTGCTTTGAAATGGTAGAAAGGGCAAGACAGCCCTCAATAATCTACCATGTAACTGCTGCCATTCCAAACCTGAAGATACCACCCTCACAATTTATCTCCTATATAGCCAGTGTCTCATAACCTTATCACTTCAGAGGTTAAGACAGACCCAACAGCCCAGGGACTTAGGGTAAAACCATATACAACTGTTCTAAACACACACACACTCACACACACACACCAAGAAAGATATATATCAATAATATGATTCCTAAAACATTCTACGTTTCTCATAAATCAGTGCCTTGTTTAACCATCATCAAAGAAAATTCTTCATGCAGCAGATGGGAAAAAAGTTACAAGGACTCACAGACCACCACGATCCAGAGAGTGAGAAACCTTGGAACACTCAGCCCTAAAACATATGACTCCATCAAATCTCTCCTCTCAGAATTCAGAGAATCACACACTGAAAGAAAGAAAGAGTCTAAGAGCCAGAGGGATGGAGGAAACCAAGAAAACAGGGCCTTTTTAATCAACGTGATCAACACACATATGAACTCACAGAGATTGAGGCAGCATGCACAGGGCCTGCAGGGACAGCACAGTTGGTGTCTTAGAGCTAAAAGGAGAGGTAGACACTGGCCCCCATCCCTAACCCAGAATCAATCTCCAATTGATACCCAGTTGCAAATCAAACGAAAGTTTCCACCAAGGAGGCTCACCTAGGAAACAAAGTACTCTAAAGAGTTGATTGCATGCCTACAAGTTGATGGTCAACTCACACTAAACTCAGGTACATCTTTGGAGGTTCCTTGTCTCATAACAGTCTGAAAGGAATCATTATCCTACATGTCTTTTGTATGTATGTTATGGCTTCCAGTTTGGTGTTTTCTATGGGATTCCGAAGTGCGTGAACAAGTAAGTGTGTCTCTGTTTCTCCTGTGCTTTCTTGGGCACTTTTATGCCTGTTTATGCCAATTCTGATAGTGCTGGTTTTTATTTTTATCTTACTATATTTTATTTTATTTATTTGTTATCCCACAGAAACCTGTTTGGTTTCTGATAGAAAGATGGGAAAGAGCTGGAAAGAAACTGGGAGTAACAGAAGGAGAGGAAGCTTTAATCAGGATTATTATGTAAGGGAAAAAAATCTGTTTTCAAGAAAAGTAAAAACATTCATTGTATGAACTTGGGCTCTTCACACACATTTAGACCATAGAAAATATTATCACAATCATTCAGTTTTAAGTTGTATATGTAGAAAAGTTATAAAAGCAGCAAAATATCTTATCAACTTTATCTGGGAATAGTTATTTGCCTAATTGCCCCAATATATCTTCCAAATATTCAGTTTCACTGTAATACTCAAAGCACACTGTGCATCTGGCAAGTCCAGAGGGAAGAGAACAATGCTGGTGCTTTAATGACCATCACCCAGTACTAATTCAATGTTAATACTAATGGAAGTAAAGCAATGACACAGTAAGTTCAGTCTTATGAGATTGTAAGCTATGACTTTTAAATTTGTACTTATTTTCAAATCCTTGAATAATTATCAGTGACATATAAGAACAGAGAAGACTTGCTTCTGTCTACAGTTATAAAGATCATTTCAGAGATTTTTCTAGGAATATTGTGCTCTCTTTACAGCTGAGTTGACAATCTTATCTCATGTAGACATTTAGTGAGCAAAACATCCTGAACCTTAACAAGTCCCTAATGCAAACATAAAGAAGACTGATGGCTCAGCAGCAACAATAGCAAACCATTATGCTCTTTTTTAGCGCATTTGCAGCATATGATATTGACAGATAAGAGCTTTATGGCTTAGAGTGCACTTCTTGGGGTTCATATTATTCAAACTACCTGCCCCCCTGGGATCCCAACACTTCTAAAAGGAAATATTAGACATTGTGGTAATAAGAACAGACATTTGTTTACCAGCTTAGTGTCACAATGCTTTCAAAAATAGCATGTAATCTGACTTTCAGTGTTATATAAGTGTATACTGTATAGTTCAGTGTTTCAGCACGAATAGGAGGAATCTGCTAACAGTCTTCTCTATTCTTATATGCCACTGATAATTATTTAAGGATTTGAAAAGAAGTACAAATTTAAAAGTTATATCCTACAATCTCATAAGACTGACCTTACTATGTCATTGCTTTATTTCCATTAGTATTAACAATGGATTAGTACCAGGTGATGGTCAAGAAATATTCCTGTATTATCTGCCATGCATATAAGCTCCACATGAATGCCTACATACAGTACATCTCTCTAGACTTTTTTCTTTATACCATCTTTTATTAGTGTTTGAGAGGAAGTTTACCATGGTGAAAGTGTCATTCCCTTCATATCTATGACTGAGACCGCTCTCAATGAATCCGATCAAAAGTAATCATTCCCCACATGTAGCTTTTATTCCTGTATATGCAACCACTGACAATCAAAAACAAATAAATAACCTTTTTTCAAAAATAAAGATCAAGGAGTCAACTCTCACATTGAGGATTTTTTGAACTCAGTATTTATAACATACATATTTCCTGTCTGTGATATACAAGAACCTCAATAGATTCTTGAGCAGTAATGACTGGAAATGATAATTAAATATTCTACAATGAAATATAGAAACAGAATCATATGTAAACCACAGAAAATTAAATATAAAATATATACCCTCATTGTAAAATAAGCATTTTAGCAGTTGTAAAAGGGATATTGAAATAGAACATAGTATTATTTTTTGTTATTATCAGTTCAAATGTTTTTCAGAAATGATGAGACTTAGATATTATTCCCAACAATTACAAAGACATAAATTTATTAGTGTGTTGCAGAATCACATTGTAAATCCCCTAGATTGTGAATTGAAAAATCTGTTTCTATTGTGGGATAACTCTGACTTTAATCCCATATAGCCTTGTGTTTACTCTAAACAAATGGTTATGGTGCTCTCCTCTAAGCACATACCTTTAATCCAAGTACTTTCTATTTATTGTAAACAAGTATTTATGGTGTGGCTAAACACACACCTGAACTGTCGAAGCAGCCACGGGTATGTTATTTCTTAGTCTTGGAAGATGCAGGCTCTGCACTTCCTATATAATCAGATATATTTATCCCTCTCAGGTCTCTGAGGTGATTGAAAAATAGATATCTAGAGTCTCATAGTTAAATTTTGAGTCATTTAGGAATCAAGAGGGCGTTCTGGATCTAAGAAGATGTTTTTAAAATTGTGATGCAAGTTAGTATGAAAGCTGAGTTAGATAGAGAACTTTAAACTCATGGAGATAGTTAGATAGTAGAATGTTAAAGTCAGGGGCCAAATACATATGGACTGGACATTGAGAATGTATGCTAAGCCATATAACTCTCAGAATTGTGGCCTATTTATTTCAGTTGTTTTGTACTGTATTTATTGTTATAAGAGAAAGAACCATTTGTTGGACTGAAAAAAAATAATTATGCATTTGGGGGGAAGGGTGAGAGGGTAGGAGGGTGGGGCTGGGAGGGGTGGAGGGAGAGGGCTGTGATGGAGATGTAACTTGAAGTAATAAATAAACATTAAAAAAATAATCCAAGAGATTTCTGCACACATTAAATAAAGTCAACCTTAGGTCAAGAGGTGAAGCAAAACACCAGTTGACAGGGATTAAACAGCAAGGATGGACACTGATCTGAGGCTATTTAAGACACCATGGAGAAGGAATTTAGAGTCCTTCAGAGGTTTTCTCCTTTGGAGTTGTTCTTTCTCTAGGATTTTCAGCTGAATGGGAAGATCATCTGGGTGCTTTTTCTGCCTCTCTGAGCAAGCAGATTTTCATCCTAGCACGTGCTTCCTGAGTCTTCATTGGTAAAATAATATGACTAGAATAATTTAGTTCTTTTTTAAAAACAGCATTAATGTTAATTTTACATATTACTGTTTAGTTTCAGTATTAATGAGAAGACCTGGCATACTCCATTTTTAGATAAAGCCTTCATCTTGAGTCCCTTCAGAGGCTAAAGTTGGTTAAAAAAAAAAAAAAGGATATAAGGTAATCCTTCCTCCTTCAAGTCAGGACCAACCAGAATTATACAACTATCTCATGCAAAGGACACAAGCCAATCCCAACAAAGGTCACATAGTAAAACTAGAATTCTAAATGCCTTGAAAGGAGCCTGTGAGCTTCTCTTGGGGTCATTACCCTTTTGTATACATGGTCAGCCACAGCATGCTGGTTGTTTCTGCAGAACAACTGCTTTTTTCTTTTGCATACTAACTGAATATTGGGTCTTCTTTCACTGAGTTTTTGGACCCTTACATTGCTAACTATTCTGAACTTACATAGTACTATTAACTCCTTTGTTTAATATACCTGTATGGTTTAAATTGAAACACCACATCTCATTGTACAGTGTCTGGTAAGTTTTTGTGTCTCAGAAAAATTAAACATTAAACTCAAAAGCAAGTCAATTATTTAAAGGGACAGAATGGTTTGTATTATGTCCAGAAAAACAAAGCTGAGCTAAATAGAAATTTCAGTATCTACCAAAAAAAAAAAAACTTCAATGTTTCAAATCTAATTTAAAGTCTTGAAAGTTTCCTAATAGCTTAGTTATTAATGTTAATGAAACATGAGATTAAGATACATATTCAATAAGAATATTCTTTGGATAATGATAAATATCAATAGATTTAAGCCAACAGATTGATTCACAAAGGGCTAATCATAATTGGATAAAATTAGACTTAAATTGGACCAAATTAGACAATAGGTTATGAATGTAAAATTCATTACCTAAGGTAGATGGAGAAAAAACAGTGGAATACTTGAGAATGGAAGATGAACTACAGTTCACATGTAGCAAGGAATGATAATCGAACACTGAAAAATCACAACTATGATTTCCTAACTATGTCCAAGAGGAAGAATCTACTAGAAAATAAGATGATCATGAAATACATTTCCTTAATAGTCTGATGAAAGTATTACATTGAGGTCTTGAGTCCAGAAATGAAATAAAGTGGGTATCATCTAAATTTGAGATTAGTCTTTTACTTTCCTTCAGTCTATGAAAACTATTCAGTTCTCATCCTGTAATTCTAGTTTTATAAAATAATCTTCTGGAATTCAAATTGATTTTCCTAACTAGGAAGTGAGTATGTAACAAGAGTTTGTTCAATCAATTAATCAATGAATACTTTTGGACACATAAATATTTAACATATTACAGAACAAGACCAAACTAAAGAATATACTAAATTGTATTTTGTAACACACTATTAAAATTTAAGTTGTTGCAGAATGTAAGCAAGATCTTCTAAAATGTCTCTATAATTCATTTCAGACAAAATATGGATTATATATATATATATGCATGTTTTCATGTGTATTTAAAATGAAACAGTCAATAAGAAAAAAGAGGTAACTCTTAGATACCATAAAACAATATTGGTTTTCTTTCCATGAGTGACAATGATGTGAAACTGCAGTGTGAATTGATGTTTTATAGACTAATCAATGCCAAACAAACTAGGAAGTCGGAAATGATGTAGAGTGAAGCTGGCATTCTTTATTCACTAATTTGACAGTATTACTTGAGTGATTTTTCTCTTTAGTAGTGTAAGTGTTTAGTATTCTCTGTAGTAATTCTCATAATTGTAGCAAGCAAAGCAGACAAGGGTCCTGGATGTGTCTCCTTGAATGTGTCTCATTCTTCCTTTTTCTGTTTCAGGGCATAAGTGATTCCATTAACGTATGTTGCAGAGAAACTAATGGTATAAAACATATAAAGACGAGTGAAGGATAAGGCCGTGGCAAGGGTAAAGGGAGAATGCCAATTTAGGAAGGTGTGTAGGAAGTTTTTCCCCGGTAAAATGATACTTAGGCAGAAACATAAAGTTAATCAGAGAGTTGCTTTGGAGCTGGGGAAGGAAGTGAATTGCTAGAAAAACAGAATTGAAACAGTAAAAAACTGTTTTGAGACTTTCTAAAAAAAATGTAGTGAGTGTAGCATATTTAATAGAGGCATATGGAGAAGAAGTTCTGATGAAGGAGAGGAGTCAAGCCCACTGGAGAAGCTTGTGTTTATTCACTGGAAGGAGAACAAATCTAGTTTATCCAAAATCTGTGTTTACAGATAATGCCTGGATATATTTATTAATCATCTTCCCTTCCTCTACTAAGAGAGTTACAGTTTGGATGATTAATGATCAGCCTAAGAGTAGTCCATTAAATGAGTTTTACTATGAATCCCAGTAAGAAACCATGGAGTTATTGTATGATATATGATATATATTAAATGTTAATAGATTCACTCTGTGGACTAACCACAGGCTATAGGAACAGAAAATATAGCCCAGAAAATGAATGGAGAGTAATGAAATAATGTGAATAAATTTTGTTATGTCAGACAATTAGAAAAGAGGATTTTTGTTGGATAAAGAGGGAGTTGGTAGGACTCTTGAGTATAGTTGGATATGAGAGGAAACAGTTGTCTAATTAGTATCTTGTTAGAGAGGCTAGAGAAAAGGAGGTGTTATGGGCAACTTTAAAGTATCCAGGGCTTAAATAAGATGAAGAAGAATTAATACGGCTCATGTTTACACAAGGGAAATCAGGAGCTAGGTTTATGTTTGCCTGTTTTGATGTGTCTATAAGACATCCACATAGATGTATGAGTCTAGTGTTTGGGAGAAATGGATACAATATATATGATGGTAAAAGCCCATATGGGAACAAAACAGGGTTGCATTGGTAATATAAGAAAGACACGCTTTATTGAGAAGTTAGGAATATGTGAAGAAACCAGTGAAACTGAAAATAAGCATCCAGTGAGGATAAATAGGGATGCAAAGACAACTGATTAGTAAGAAGGATGTCTTCAGGAATGATGTCATTGATTCTGGAATCAATAAATCTTGTGGTAGTGGGGAAGAGGATCCTGAAAAAGGGGGAGTGATGATTCTCTTAGAACAGAACTTGGCATTTACATCTCTGTCTGCTTATGTGAGGAAGAAAGGGAGATGTTGTAACTAGAAAGGTTGGTCCTTAGTACTAGGAATGGTATCACATCTGAAACAACAGAAACGACTGCAGTCAATAACATCATCTGAACAACTCATAGTTTATACAATGAGAACTTACCTAACCCACACATTTTCAAGGTATGTTCTCCAGAACCTTAAAGAAATACAAAAGTTTCTTAGAAACACCTTGTAAAAGAAAACGGATAAAAGTCATTCTGGTGTGTATACCATTCCTGTTTTCTCTACAGTGACATAAGGTTGAAATAGCCTTGTATGGGAAATATATCAAGATGAAACACCAAATCCAAATATTGTGATTAAAGGAAAACAAGTAGGACTTTTAAAATAAAGGAAGAAAAACCTTTTAAAATCATTCATTTAATTAATGTAGCCCTGAGATCATGTTGTTGCAACATGGTAAAACTTAGACATGAACACAAACAACATGTCTACTGCCATTATATTATTATTTGTACTCCATTCAAATTATCTGCACTCTACGCCCCTCCTGGTATGCACCATTATTTTATACTGACTATATTTCTTTTGCGTGACATAGAGTATTGCTAAAAGTTGTAGAGTTGCATGTGATATATACACTGCGTCTTCTGAATTTCAGGCTGATAAATTTTTCAATGTTAACTTTTTAAAGAACTTACATTCTTAAGTACCTTAGAAAAACTGTTTATTTTTCCTTCAAAATATTTTAGGCTTTGCATGTTTTGTGTTTGTACCAGAAAAATTTGCACACAGGATTTGTGAGAAATACAATATTGGCCTCTAGAGAATCTTGAGTCCTAAAGGAATGCTTATCAATTCTTACAGAATGTCTAACATAAAGCTATCAAAATCAAAATGAGAAGAATTCACCTCATATCTATACCGTTAACATGACTCGACTCATGAGAATAGGACTGCACAGTAATGAAAACACAACAAGATTGCTATGCCAGACTTCACCAGGAGCAATGAAGATTATGAAATCTACAAAGTAAGGGATACAAATTTTCTTTAAGGAAACACTTTCAGGTATGAGAACAACAAGTTACTGGGGGAATAACTCAGAATTAATGTGCTAACCTTACAGCCACTAGACAGTATATATTTATATAATCACCTTGTGAGTTATTGGTATATTTTCCCTAGTAGACATAGTGGGAAACATATTTTACCCTTGATGGATTCTAATAGAAAGTGTAAATAAATAACTTCTAGATTAAGCATTTTTAAAGGGAAAAAATGTTTCTTTGTATTGGGTCATACAAAAATAATGTCAGCATAGTGAAGACAGAATAGAGTGGAAAATGAAATAAAAAATGTAGCAAAAGATCAGTGGGGAGTTAGTGATAAAACCAGCAGGACATCCATAGCGCTCCAGACAATAGTACCACCAGCTGCCTACTGATAAACAGGCAGGCAAAAGCCTAGTGGAGTGATAAAAACAGCAGGAAAGAGGCAAGCACCATCAGAAAAGCAGGGAGGCAGCAAGGGGAGTCCATTGAAAAGTTAATTGAAGCAACAAGCTGAGAGCCCTGTAGGTCATAGATCAGACTCATGGAGACAGATGAAGAATAGTAGTAAGAAAGAACTAAAGTACTAGAAAGTGAGCACACTGCAGAAGGAATTGAGAATTATCAGTCTATGCCAAGATGTATATAATTCTTGACCATCCATGAAGAAAGTCTAGCAGATACCAACAATTTGAGAAAACAGATAGCCACACGCTTACTGTATTATAAAGTATGTTTGAAATCCATGGAAAATAATAATTATCTTTACAATTCCATGTTTACTATAATGACCTGTATAAATTCAGTCCTCCAATGGAAACAAAACACAATCCAAAATGTCAAGAATGAACATTCTAAAGTAGAGTTAAAAAAAAAGTAGTACCATAAGTGATGTTCCAAACCATTAATAGAGAGTGAACACTGAAAGTTTAGACATTCGGTTTGCAAACAAAATGGAACAAAAAGGAAGAGGAGGCTTTTTTCTTTCTCACAGAAGTTGGGACTCAGTTAATTTGTGCAACAGGAGCTCAATTTATCTGTGCACAAGTAACGGACCAGCTATTTGCAACACATACTTGTTGGAATGGGAGAATGGAAGTCTTCCTTTTGCCCTCTGAAATTGGCAATAGGCAAGTCAATAGGAGAAGCACATAAATACTTAAGAGGTATAAGATGTCTGACAGATCCCTGACAGGGAGAGAAACGGGAAAGAGACCACAGAAATACTAATAAAGAAGACAAACTAATTGCTGTCCCTGGTGGTCTAGTGGCTAGGATTCGGCACTCTCACCACCATAACCCCAGTACCTTTCCTGGTCAGGGAATGTTGGGTTTTGGGCTAGAGAGGTGGCTCAGAGATTAAGAGCACTAACTGCTCTTGCAGAGGTCCTGAGTTCAATTCCCAGCAACGACATGGTGGCTAATAACCATCTATAATTGGATCTGTTGCCCTCTTCCGGCCTGTAGGTATGCATGCAGATAGAACACTGTATATATAATAAATAAATAAATCTTAAAAAAAAGGACAATTTCTTAATTATCCTAAACAGTTCATGACAGTTAGTAGTAAAAGGCCGAAACATCACATTTCATTTTTTTCTTTACCTCCTAACCCTTCCATCCCATTTCTCTGGGGTGGGGTGTCCTTATATAACAGTCCCTCATCTCAGTTGAGAGGGCGTATGAGGGCCAAGAGCCTCTTCATTCACTGGGGATCTAAGAAGCAGTACCATCAGTGAAAAGTGTCTTGTTGCCTGGGAGAGAGAACTACTAAACAAACAAATCAATAAGCATACAATAGATAAAAAAGACTAAAAAATAGAAAAAATATAACTAATATATAAAAAATAAATAAAAAATAAAAATTAAAAATAAGAAGTCTATGTCCAAGTTCCCTTTGGTGTGTTAGTTGTAGTACTGATATCTTCTACTATATAGCTAAAATCCTACTATAAGTGAATAGATGCCATATGTGTCCTTCTGAGTCTGGGTTAGTTCACTCAGGATGAGCTTTTCTAGTTCCATCCATTTGGCTGCAAATTGCATAATTTCATTGTTCCTGATAGCTGAATAATATTCCATTTTGTAGATGCAAACTAATGGTTATGCAAGCCAGTCATTCTGTTAGGTACTATGACAGCCTATTATAGTTACTTGCTAAGCTAATCAGAAATAAAGCTGCTAAGAGACAAGCAACATCTGCTTACCCTAATATAAGAGATAGATAGCGCCTCTTCAAAAACCTCAAGAGATCTGCAAAATATGGCATTCAAAGATGTTTTT